>UELV01033912.1:0-40328 GCA_900490015.1 Megastigmus stigmatizans
TTTTAAAGAATAGATATGCCTCTATACGTTTTGAAAGAAAAATATGACTTTTGCGTTTTTATTTATTATTTGTACACAGTTTTCAATAAACAAAATACTTGAAAAAGTATCATTCGCATATATAATAAGCATTTAACGGTATATATTATGAATAAGTCAACTCTAAATTTACTTGCATATGTTCGTTATTTCAAGAGACAGCAGCAGCTTTTTAAATTTTGAGATTAACTTTAGTAAAACTGGAGTTATTAATGAAAGTGTATAAGAAAGCGCGCGAGCGCCGTAGCAGTGCGCGCGCATGCGACGAGACGCGCCCGCGTAGCCGAGCTCGGCGCGGCAGATAATCTTATATTTATTAGATTATGATTCGGTTTTAAATAAATAATAAAACAAATTAAACTGAAAAAAGCTAAGCTATAATCTTTAAATATAAATATTTTTACACGTTTGATTTATTTTACAAGCGCAAAATCGTATGCACGGCAAAGCAAATCTAACACAATAACAGGTTTTCCTGCTACATGTTTTGCAATTACAATTAGGAATCAGTTCATCAACTGGTGGATATATATTTTTATTTGTTTTTGGTATCCAATAATTATTTTCCTCGACATATCCAAATTCTGCCGGACTTAAGATTATATACTTTTCGTTTAAAGAATTTAATTTTAACGATGTAATAAATAAACTTCTTAGGTTATGCTGCTTCATTGCTTCACTCGTTGGGGGTAAAGTTGATATGTTGAACATTTTACCATGTTCATATAATACATATAATGTCTTAGTTCGTCGAATGTTGAACTTCCTTTTTTTACGACTTGCACTAAAAACTGTTCTGCTTTCATTGCCTGATCTTCTATTTGACTAGAACATACATCTGTATAATAAGAGAAATTTTGGAGGAGCTAGATTAATAAAATATTACTACAAACTTATCTACGTTTTTATATTTTAAAAGAATGTAGTACTTCATGGCCAGACGTACAGATCGTTTGTAGACCATCAAATGAACATCCCTGTCAGAAATTTTATTCATTTCTATAAATATTCTTTTATAAATAAACTTAGAAACGATTCTACCCCCTGATGAGAGTCCCTATAATGAGGAGCCGGAGCGGGCTCGAAACGTCGGGCATTTTTGGGTCGTGGGGGGCGGTCAAATTGTCCTTTACTAGTGAATGTTTTTCCAGATTAAATATAATTTTATTTCAGTTTCTGCGGGGGTCATTATAAACAAGGGCAATTTGATTGCCCATTAATATTGATTAGACTGTAAGACCGATAGAAAAATCTTGGACAGTTAATTGCAGTAAAAATAAAATTATTTTCGTAGAAATCATTCTGAAAAAGAATACTTTTCTAATAATATTTAAATTTTATAAAATTTGTTTTCTGAGGAAATATAGCATTATTTTTGAATACTTATAACTCGCTTAAGCGATAGATCGGCCGCCGCGCAATGGGTCGATGACAGAAAAGAACAAAGATATGTGATACTTAGCTCAGAGACAATGTAGATGCGATAGCAGAATATATACATTTAATAAGTAATATTCATTAACTTTATAGTAGGATTTACATAAAATTTAATGTTTTTTTTATTTTCTATTGTATATTCGGTACGTTAATTTTTAATTTTTTTTTTATTTTACGCTTATTTCTTTAATTAGCGTAAAATTACAGAATGAATACTTCAAATGCATTACAAAGCCCAATAATTATCTGAGAAATTGTTTTTCAATGCTCATAATGACATATATTATTATGCCATTCCCTTTCCTGTTTTTTTTTATCAGACAACAGCTGTTTTTAGCGAAGCTGAGAAAAAAATTTAGAACTTTGTAAGTAGAACACCTACCGACTGCGCACAACATGTATACGAAGGTGATCCGGTAGAGCCTTAGAAACAACTGGAGAGGATCGACGAGGACATCGTCCCCTAGAATATCGTAGACCATGTCTTTTTTTCTGTGCGGAAAGTTTCTGAGGACTACGAAAACCAGCAAAAATCTACGGATCTCGACACTGCTTGAATGTCCTTACTCTACCAGTTGTCTAAGACAGTACATCATTTGTTCCAGAAAAACGACGTCTTTACTTGTTTCCTCTAAACACAATGGTTTTTTCACCGCCAGGGTAAATTTTCTACTGCTCTGTGTTGTCAATTGTTATGCTTTATGTCAATTTAGTGACTTTGATCGTCTTTTTCATTTGTTTTGAGGTTAGAAAGAGGTTAGTTCTTTTTTCGACGTACTCTTTATTAAATTGCAAAATAGTTCATTGTGAATCAAAGTCGCTATTGAAAAGCTTAGAATTAAAATATAAATGTGAAATTTTACTCTACAGATGTAAATAGTTTGGTTGCTTGTTATGGGTCGTGCTGCAAGAAAACGTCGGTTGAAGAAGCAGGAGACTTTAAAAAATATTCCAGTAGACAATGAAAGTCTTTATGAAAATTTAAGAACTTGGATGCTCTGTAATAATTGGCAAGCTACCTGTAACTTAATACCACATGTTTTCAAAACTACAGGCAGAGGTTTGATGACTTTGGATAAAGTAGAAGCAAATCAAATAGTTCTACAAGTTCCTAAATCACTGTTAATTACAACTTATACTGTTTCAAAAAGCCCTGTTGAATATTTATTTTCCATTAACAAGACATACAGTGCTCAATGTGTTCTAGCCATATTTTTAATTTATGAAAAACATGTGGAAATCTCTTCGTATTGGAAACCGTACTTAGATACTGTTCCGGATTCTTACTCTAATCCAGAATTTTGTACTAAAAATGAAAAAAAAATTCTGCCTTCTTATATCACTAATGAATTAAGACCAATATCAAAAAAATTGAAATCCAGTTATCAATATTTTATAGAATATTTTAAAATATTACCTAGAACAAATTGTCATCACTGTAAACAGTCATTATATAATATTTTTACATATCATAAGTATACTTGGGCTTATTATACAGTCAATACTAGAGCTATTTATATCAATGATGAAAAACAAAAGTGTTTATCAATTAATATAAAAGGAGATGATAATTTAGCTTTAGCTCCTTTACTTGATTTGTTTAACCATACTTGTGAAACTGTTGCTAATGCTCAGCTTGCAAAATTTTCTAATGGCGAAGAATTTTATCAAATTATAGCATTAAAATCTTATGATCCAAAAATGCAAGTATTCATTAATTATGGAGCACACAGTAATCTGAAATTGTACTTAGAATATGGTTTCTTTATTCCCGAAAATCCATTAGATCAGATATTGTTTAGATTAACTGATATTGAAAAATATCATCAAGTTTCAAAACATGCTTGTAGTTTCCTAAAAACTAATGGTATTGATCAAACTATGGCTTTCACTGTAGGAGGACTAAATTATAGTGCTAGAAATGCATTGTTCATTGCTACTTCAAATAAATATGAGAAATCATTTTGGAAAGAAAAAATATATCGTGAAGAGTTTGATAGTAAGGACTTGCAGCTTCTAAATAATTTAGGCATAGCTATATTACAAAATATAAGAATCGAGTCTATGATATCATTGAAAAATATGATAACAATTGTACATAGAAGTGAAAGTTTTTCTATAGCAATAAGTTTTATGAAAGAGTATATAAAATTAATTGAAAAATCATTAATCCAAATGCAATCATTTTTATACAATTAAAATAGGATATTTTCTAATGTAAAATAATGTATATTAGAATTATTTAAAATGTAAAAGCATTTTTATAAATTCAATAAATTTATAATATCACTACAATTTCATGTATATTTTCTTCTTAGCCTTTCTAACTTTCTAATTATTTTTCATATTATCCCATTATTAAACTATTTAATTTACCATCATACAACAAGCAATTCAAGTTAATTTCATTAATGTAGCAATTGTATAAAAATCGTTTGTTTCGATCGATTGTTTTTTTTTAAAATTTATATTCCTTATTTCATATCTTTTTCTAATTTTTTAGTGCTGTAGTGGGAATGTTATTGATCGGGCCCAACAAAAGAAAAATGTACCTCAAGCAAAGTCAGTTGTTACACCAGTTAAGCAAGCTCTAGTAGTAGCGAGCATAACTGGTGCCAAACCAGCTCAACAAAAGAGAAATTGTTTTCATCCTGGTGCATCAAGCTTGAATCGAGATTCACTCAATCTTATCTCAGGACCAACAGTTTCTGCAACTGATATGATAAAATCTATGTTCAAATTCATATGGCCAAAGGTATATAAACAACTTTATTACTCTCTACTCTATCATCTATTGATCTTCTAGAATTTATTTATTTTCTGTAGAACTGTATCTGCAAACACTATCTGAATAATTCAAGATCATCTATTTTATGTTTTTGCCACAGGATGAACCTGAGATAAGAAATCGAGTGAAAGTAGCTTTTGGACTGCTGATTGGAGCTAAAGTTCTTAATGTCAGTGTACCATTTCTTTTTAAGTATGCAGTAGATGCATTTAATGTAGGAGGTGGTGGAGCTGCATTAGCAACTGCTCCTGAAACTGTTGCAACTGTAGGAACAGCTTTACTTGTTGGATGTAAGAATATTAAATATAACCAATGATTATTTTTATAATCGATATGCTTCTTTTGACGCATTTCTTTAAAGATGATATTATTTGAATACAGATGGAATAGCTCGAGGTGGAGCCGCTGGATTTAATGAACTGCGCAATGCAGTTTTTGCTAAAGTTTCACAACATTCTATACGAAAAATAGCTAGAAATGTTTTTCTTCACCTACACAATCTGGATTTAGCGTTTCATTTAAGTAGACAGACTGGTGCCTTATCTAAAGTAAGATTTCTTTCGTTTAAATGTTAAGTAAGATTTCTTTCATTTAAGGAGAATTCTTTCATTTAAAAATTTAATTTTTTTTACCTCTAAGAATGAAATAAAGGGAAAACTTATAACTTAATATTTTACTCAATACAGACAATAGATAGAGGCAGTCGGGGTATAAATTTTGTATTAACCGCAATGGTATTTAATATTGTACCTACTGTCTTTGAATTGACACTTGTTAGTACAATATTGACACTTAAATGTGGAGCTGAGTATTCAGGTGTTGCTCTTGGTTGTGTCGGTACCTATGCTCTCTTTACACTTGCAGTTACTCAGTGGAGAACGAAATTCCGTGTTTACATGAATAAAGCAGAAAATGAAGCTGGCAATAAAGCAATAGATTCACTTATTAATTATGAAACAGTAAAGGTGAGTTTCATAATTGACAACATTGTTATTTTTGAATTGAATCTTTAATTTCCTGTTTTAGTACTTCAATAATGAAAAATTTGAAGCACAAAGATATGATTCCTCTTTAAAAAAATTTGAAGCTGCTTCATTAAAAACAAGCACTAGCTTAGCTTTTTTAAATTTTGGACAGCAAGCCATATTCAGTGCAGCTCTCAGTTTGATTATGGTTATGGCTGCCCGAGATATTGTTGCTGGTAATTATTAAACATTATATGATATATTTAAACATATGAAGTACTTATTTAATTATTTAAATTACAGGTAATTTAACTGTAGGAGATCTAGTAATGGTTAATGGTTTATTATTTCAATTATCAATTCCTCTTGGCTTTTTGGGATCAGTGTACAGAGAAGTGAGGCAAGCATTTATAGATATGCAAACTATGTTTGCCTTAACAATGATGGATCCAGCTATTAAAGTGAGTTTCATCTTTCTTTTTATAATCAATAGATGAGTAATAATTCTATTAAGTATTCTAATAATTCAAATAATCTATGATTTCAGAACAAAGCGAATGCCATACCCTTCTATGTTGTACCTCAGAATTCTGATATAAGTTTTGACAAAGTTAACTTTCAGTATATAGAGGGTAAAAATATAGTCAATGATTTGTCTTTCATTATTCCTAGTGGAAAGAAAGTTGCTATTGTTGGAGGATCTGGATCTGGGTAAATATCTATTTTTGTACAACTTTCTTCTTTAAAGTAAATTAATACTTTTAATATTTTTCCAGCAAGACAACATTAGTAAGACTGCTTTATAGGTTCTTTGATCCTGCAAGTGGTAATATTCTTATCAATGGCAAAAATATAAGAGATGTGGATATAGATGATCTCCGTAGAGCCATTGCCATTGTCCCACAAGATTCTGTTCTCTTCCACGAATCAATATATTACAATCTTCATTATGGTAACTTGTCAAGATCTAAAGAAGATGTATATAAAGCAGCTCAAATGGCAAATTTGCATGAGGCCATTCTTAAATGGCCCCAAGGGTATGATACTCCAGTAGGTGAACGTGGATTAAAATTGAGTGGAGGAGAAAAGCAACGTGTTGCTATAGCACGAGCAATTTTGAAAGACAGTCCAATACTGATATTTGATGAAGCCACTTCATCATTGGACTCTATTACAGAGAAGGTGAATAGTTTATCTATTTGAAAGGTTTTAATTTTGAATAATCTAATTAACAGTATTAATATAATTTACAGCATATTCTTGAGGCTCTGCGACGTGCCACTTCCGGAAAAACTTCCATTGTTATTGCTCATCGTTTGTCTACCGTCATAGATGCCGATGAAATATTTGTTTTGAATAACGGTCAGATGGTCGAGCGAGGCAAACATTCTGATTTGCTTAAAATACCGAATTCATTTTACAGCAAATTATGGGAGGCCCAACATTTGTGCACCCATAAAGAGGAAAAAGCGAACAAATGAAAATATTGATATATCTTTTATTATGTACATAGTTGTTATTTATTTCAACTATTTAAAATTTATTTTATTTGTGATGCAATCATAAATTAACTAACATAACAAAGGTAAAGTAATATAAATAATGTAAATAGTTCTATCTTGGAGTAAATGTAAAATTGTTTTATAAATGACATAATAAAAAAATGTTCACGTGAATAAAGGTATTGTGTATGTTACAATTGTAACGATTTTAAAATCCATTACTTTATTACATTGACTCTATATTCGGGTTAGTTTTAATACTGTCACTGCCATTATAGAGTAGACAAAAAACCTAAAAGTATGATACTGATCAAACAATCAATGAAAAACATGCACACTGTATGTATGTCTCATTTTACACATATCAAAACTGTTTGCTCTGCTAGTCTCTATGGTAACATACAGGAAACAGACATGGGTGCCAATCAGACTGCGAGTGTCGCGTTTGACGTTTTCTCTCCTGAATAATACACATTGATGTATCGTAAATAGAGGCCATTGACTTTATTGCTGAAAATGTGACAAGTAAAAAAGTTAGTTTTTCTTTTTCTTTTTAAAAAATGCAAAGTGACGTTCCTCCATTGCCGATATCATGTTTAACAGATAATATACGCTTACGTAGGTAGGTACGAATTTTAATTAGTAATTTATTTTTAAACTGAATTGACAACACCAAAATGAATTGATGTTATTTTCTAGAAATAATAATTTTAAAGCAACACTTGCAACGCAAAATAGTAAGAATAATTTAACGTGTAAAATTAGTAATAACCGCTCACTATTATTATCGAGTAGAAAACAATTACGTCCTATAATTGGTGAGTAAGGTTTAGTTTCTATTAATTATTAGGTATACTGAAATAATTTTTAAAACGTTTTCACCTTGAATTAAAAATTGATTTAAAGGTGGTCCTAGTCCTTATAAGAATAGTGCTCGATTCAATCCACCTGATACTGGCAAGTCAGGTAAAAGTCTTATTGTTCAAAGAGTCTCATCTGCTAAAATGCTGCGTATTAAGCAATTACAAAACCAACTGGCTGATGCCCATTTTCATTTAAATGTAAGTGTCGCTAATGTAACGTCTGCATTTTGTAAATAGAGAATTTTTATTAAATATATCGAAACATGTGTACATTTCAGGAGCTATCCAATGAAAATAAGTTACTCAAAGCAATTCAAAAGAGGCAGGACACAGCTTTAAAACGGTATGAAGGAACAAATGCCGAGTTACCAAGAATTATCAATACTCATCACGAAGACTTGCGAATTCTTCAGACCAAGTACAAAAAATTAAAAGCTCAGTACAAAGAAACGAACGACACGTTAAAGGATAAGGAAAATGAGCTGCATTCTTTGCAGGTGCATTCAAGTAATTACTTCAAAGGACAAAATTCCCAAACCCTTACGTCCAGATCACTTTATCCTCTGCATACTAGTAGAAATTGAAATCACGTTCTTTTGAAGTGTATACATTGATTAGATTTGATTGTATTCTTTAATCCAAAAATTAGAACTAGGCTAATACTTGCTATTGTTATAGGTACAAAATAAAAAACTTTTACAATTAAGTAAGGACCGTCACTTAGGAGAAAGAGAAAAACTACAAACACAAGTATTCGATCTCCATCACAGAATAGATCAACAAGATGAAATTATCCAGGTAAGGGATAATCCTTGCCATTTAAATAATATTAAATAAATTTGTATTGAATTAAATATATTAAGTTAGATTAATTTCATTCTAATACTTTTTATAGACTTTGAAACGAAAATTGGCACTAGAAAGTAAATATTTAAAGCATCAACTTCACGCAGAAATGGTAAAACACAAGGAAACACAAAAACAGCTTCAAGATACTCTATTGAAACTCAAGAGCTTGGAAGAGCTTGCGGAGCAAAGAGAAAAAAAATCTTACCAAGCTAGTCGCATATATTTTTTCAACAAAGATAGACCTACAGTAACGAGTCAATCTCTCACAAATTTAAATGAAAACCGATCGGAAAATTTAATTAAAGGACATGGGTACTGTACTTAATTTTGACTCTCTATATAAATAGTATTATTTCGTACGCTTCGTATGGTGATTTTTCATATAATTAAAAATTTAGCTTTCGAAGGCGTCGAAGCGAAGCGGCAGGTCAGTCTCTACCAGCCCTCAATAAGTCATCGTCATTAGCAAGGAGTCGATCGCAGGAGAATCCACAAAAATCTAGTCATGATATGCTGCACACAACCACGACTGAAATATTAACGACTATCGAGCAAATGCGGCATCATCGTCTTCAGAAATCACCGGCTTTGCACAGAGCACCATTTTCCTCTTCCAGAGGTAGCGTTAGAGATTCGCCGATAAAAGAATCTCAGCTAGAAGAGAGTAATGTTAAAGAGAGCGAAATCCAATCGGATGTACACCGAGCAACCCCAAAAAAATCGTACGAGCTTCCAAAAGCATTGAAAAAGGAATTCGGCTATCCGACGAGTGACGACGATGAACAGAGTAAGGACGATCAGGTCGACAGTGCAGCCGAGAAAGCGAGCGAGTCCTTGAATCTTACCAACAGATCTAGACTACTGCATGCGAGGTTCGTTAAAAATAAACTTGACTAGATATTTAGAGCCATTGATTCTTTTTCTATTCAGTAATATAGTAACGTATTAATTGTTGTATTATAGATTGGTTAATTCTGCCACTGAGGGTGCACGCACAAACAAAACGCTAGTCGCCAATAGATCGCGATCTCTCACGAAGGAGAATATGGAGAATATAACTGAGAATGACACAGAGATAAAGTATGATCGTGATTCTGTCATTACAGTGATAGCGAGAGATGTGTTAAAAGACGATGTAGATACTAATACAAATTATAGCAATAGCGATTTAGAGAGTGAGATTGAAATACCCATCGCCTTTAATGCTGATGAAGATGAAAATGTAATGAGAAAATCCGATATCATTATAAATGACTTGGACATGAAAAGACAGCCGAACACATCGTCTCATTTGTCAAAATTCTTCAACCAAGTTTATAAATCTTCCGACTATTCGTTTTATACAAAAGGAAATAATGATGAAGTTGAAGTAAATGAGAGTATCCATGAAAATAAGAGTCATTTTAAGACAGTAAATGGTTTATTGCTCCATCCCGAAGTAGTTACTGAAAATGTTGATACATCCATCAATGAATTGATCGCACAAAGGAAGTCTGTTCTTAAAGAAACAGACGTTAAAAAACTTTGGGACAATAAAGATGTATATACGCAAAATACAAAGAAAGACGATGAAGATTTAGTCTTGGATGAAACGACTGATATAAGGGACAATGCCGTTGTAAACGACAAGGCAGAAAAATTACTAGACGATGTGGGTGAAGATTTTAAAGAAAAGGAATTAGAAAAAGATCTTCAAAATTATAAGTTGAATAATAAAGTTAGTCAGGACAATTCGGATAAATCAGACTCGATAAATAGTATAGAACAAAAGACTGTTAATGAAAATTCTAAAGCGTTTGATAAAGTAAAATTATTGGCAGCTATGAAAGCAATTGATGACAATGAAAACATAGAATTTATTGATCAAAAATCACGAAGAAATAGCGCGAATCGATTACAAATCACAGAAAATTTGTACAGAGGTATACCTACTCATTCAAAAAAGAAGAATGATATTATGAAAGAGTTGTTTGCAAACACTAAATCAGACAATAAAACGAGTAGTAAAGAAAATTAAATTGGATGAGGCAAACACATCAATTTATATTGATTCACTATCGTGACCTGCTAAACGTAGGTTCAAAATAACGAATAGTGTAAATTTGAACGAGATTAAAACTATTTTTAGTCTTGTAGATAGACTAAAAAGTATATTTTTGTTATATTTTTTCATAATAAATGATCTATGAATGGAGTGTATGACTTAGAATACATGATACATTATAGAGTACTTTTATCATTTTGTAAATATATTTACATGACTAAAAAAATCATTTGCATAGTTATTTATATTACCCACTACAGATATTCATACATAACACTTTTAAGAAAAAAAATTCACTTTCAAGTGTATTTTTTAATGAAATTAACAATTCAATCAATTTTAATGGTAAATATTATATGATACTATACAGCTATTTTAATTATAATTTTTAACTTAGGCTATTTAACAAGAGCGAAAGGTAATAAAACGTGAAATCTAAATTTTTATAAAATTAAAAAATACATATATTTTATAAACGTCATAGATTCCTCTTATGTACAAAAACATTGTACAAACAAAATTAATATAACAGTTGAATAACATACTTTAACAAGTATTTACAATTTTAATAGAAATGTATAAAAATCGCTTAACTTGATAATTTTATTAATAAATATTTTATAGATATACTCAATTAATAATCTATCAATATATTAACTTTATTAATTCTAAATTTTTTTATCTTTGTATGAAAATTTGATTATCTGTTCTTTATAAAAATAGTTGTTATATTAAAATATTTTCAATTGACTTATCCAGTAATTGATCTTAAAAATATTTTTGGCAAATTTATCTACCAGTATTAAGTATATCTATTTGTCGTTGCTTTAAAAATCTCCCATTGCCGCTATAATATTAGATAATGCCGTTCGTGCGTCGCTTTCTTGGAAAACACTTAGCACTTCCATTGCACGTTGTGAATGCTCACGTTGCAACTGCTTTGTTAATTCAACTCCAGGACCACTCATAACAATGTCATATACTTTGGTACAATCTACATTTTGAACTGATTCAAGACCTTTATCAATTTCTGTCATAATTGAAGGGTCATGCTCAATATGAAACATTACCGGTGCAGAGCATAGATTAAAAGGTGTATTTATATCCTTGCCGATAAATGGGCTAAGATCAAGGCAAGCCTGTGGGAAAATTAAAATTATATAAGTTTTATAAAGTATAATATTTTAACTTAGAATTGAAAAAAAAAAATACTTGATTTTAAAAAATATAAAAATATGAATATGCATACCTGCCAAGCAAGGGCTAAATGTTTTCCAAAATTGTAGCCTTGTTCTTGTATTTCTTCACTATGACCAGCTAATTTTAATGTGCCTTTACAAGATTTTCCTAAAAGTGCACCAGCGCTTAATACATTTCTTAAAGTCCATTCTTTGACAGCGTAATCTGTGCGATCTGCAGGTGGTATGGATGGTAAAGGGTTATTTTGACTATCTCTTCTACCTATAAATTCGGCTTCCGCTAAATCTCTAACAGCACTTGACATAAGTTCTACAAGCTGTTCAAAATAAAAAAAAAAGCTCATTTAGTAACCAAAAGTGTTATATCTTTAATAAATTACTAATTAAGTACATCAATTATAAGATTAATATACTAAATATTTCAACAGAATAATTTTCAAGAAATACAAATTTAAGACTTTACAAATGTTTGAAGTTAACTTATTCTCTTCTACTACAATATTCAGAGACTTTCCAAGTAGTAAAACTCTTCATTATTAGCATTAAGCTTACTTTGCATTAACATAATCTTTGTTCATCATGACAACGTACATTTTAAAATTGTGCTTTTAACAACCAAATTTTAAAATTTTACATTTTGAAATATGTTCATAACTCTATTTATTATTTCTTATTCCTGTACCATATATTTTTAAATATTGACTAAATTAAAGATAATCTTTCTCTATTATTAATGTAGAACATATCTTATAAATTTTTAAGGAATAAAAAAATTAAATACACTATATTTAATACATACATCTTGATTTCTGAGAGCTGCTAATTCAGCACTACTGTTTCCAAGCAAATAGTCACCACTAAGTAAGGCAATTTTATTGCCGAAAGTCATATCATTCAATTCTGAAGGTTCAGGGTATACACCAGGTTGTATGTTTACTAAACCTTTATGGACTAAATGACTTGTTCGAATCATTTCAGTAACTTCAGCTAGTGCTCTTTGACTGAAAAATCAATTTATTTAATAAAATGACATTGATGAAAATCTTTTTTAATTCTAAAACTTAATTAGTATTAAGTTAATTAGTATTCATAAGACCAACCTGTGCAAAACCCCGGCTGCCTTATCCTCTTCCATGTCATCAACATTCAGGTGACCAGCAGCCTTTGATATAAGGAGAACAATAAGGCCCCAAGCTTGCATATTATTACGTCCATTGTATATCAAGCTTCTACATAGAAAAAATTATCATAGGATAAATTGAAGATTCTAACAACAAAATGTTGTTTTACCAGAAACTTTGAACTTACTTTGCAGTCTTGAGAAGAGGGTGATTGGAACCAACAAGCTTCCGTAGGTGAAGAGCAACATTTGCTATTTCGTCGCTGAGCAACCAACGGAGGCTCAGAAAGGATGTAGGATATCCTACTATTTTTTCTGCCTCTGAGACAGCTCGATTCCAGTCAGGTTTTTGACTAGTTGCAGTTTTGGTACCCGAATTTCTACAACTAATGTAAACTGGTTGTTTATCAGTGTATATCAAGCTGTATTTATTGCACAACAAGGAGGAAACTGCACTACTCCGGCGAAACATTGTCAAAACCGATTTATTGACAGACATCTTGAGGCTGTACCGAAACGTAAACTGGTCGTTAAAAGAATGAGCTCCTCTTTCCCGAATGGAATTCCTTCACATGTTGGCCACCGTAGCATTCGTGGCTTATTGACGTTTAAAAACTTTCTCTTTTGTCCTAATTTCACTTCTACGTTCCTCCCTACTGATTACCATGGCATTCACCTAAAATGAGTAAATTTTTTCCTGCTTACACCGCGGTGATTAAAGTACCTGCGCACTTATTGTATTTTCACTTCTTGCGACTTTTCATTCTAAAATTAAATCACGGTTATTATGAAATCGAGGTACTTAGGTAGATGCTATAGAAGATCGAGATATGGTAACAGTTTCGAAATCCTCAGTGCACAGACATTGCGCGACGTAACGTCGTGCTACTTATTGCAGTTCGCGCTAATGAAATTCCTGAGGAAGAGCTAAGGTAAGGTTGGGTGTCAGCACACGTGGAATATATCTTGGCATTAGTATAATATCTGTATGCACAAGGTATAGCTATTCAAAACCTTGTATATTTATACCATATTTATATAACATACTTCAGTAGGCAGACTGTTTCAAGTCAAAGTGCAACAAAGATTAAATAGTACATTTCGACACGGGGGCGGAAGACGATTATTTCACTCACGAGACGTTTTTCGGCCGAGCGAAGCGAGGTCGAAAATTCGAGTGAGGGAAAAATCCTCTTACGCCCTAGTCTCGAACCGTATTTTTCATCACGAGAGCCGTAAAGTCGCATCAAACATGCGATTTTGTGGTTAGAGTGACGAAAAAGAAATTTCATGACTATTCATTTATTCAAAGAAATTAAAGTGCAAGCAATTAATTATTTAATAAAAAATTTTAAATTAATAACAATACTGAGAAAATTAAAAATATCATTTCATAAAATCAATTTAGTTATGAAATCTTCTAAAAATAGCATTTTTCATTGTCAACTTAACTTCTCAATTTTATTAGAAACTATTTTAGTCCAAATCTTTTTTTTTTCATTATAGGTATTTATCTTTTACATTTTTTCTTTATATTCTTTCTCATAATTTTATATTTTTTCATATCTTATATTTTATTTTGAATAAATTTTGCTTATACATATGCAGCTTGACTTTCAAGTAAGATTATGTGAGGTAAGGATGTGATTGTCGCAGTAAATAATGAGACATTGTATTGGATTTTATAAAAAAATGAACGATTTTATTTATTTAACGAGTATTACAAATTTAAAGAACCAGTTTTACCACCTGCCTATAAGATAATCAAAGAATTTGGAAAATTTTACAGAAAGTTGATTAAACTGGCTACAGGACTTGTTGGCTCGATCCTCAAAACTTGATTCGGCATTGGAAGTTAGCGTGTAGACCCTTGAATCTACAACACCAGCCTTCAGCACCAAGTAAAGTTCCAAAAACTGAACCAATAAGCCCCGACATGAAAGAAATTTACAGTCTTAAATATACTTCTTGAGCGTTTCGTGTTCGTTGAAACAACTTTGGAAAAATAAATTATCAGTCTCTTGGGAATGAACGTTGAAATACTTTGTTGCAGGATTTAATTTTATACTAAGTCTATTCGTCGACAGCTCCGAAGATGACGTTTGAGCTGGAAATATCCGCGCGAGTTTGTTATCGTCGACAGCTCCAAAAGGTGTTGGCGAAGCTGGAAAAGTTGTTTACGTGCAGCCATACACGCAGGTATTAAATACGTTGTACGGCGCTTAATCCACTTCCTCTACCGTGGGTCCCGAGTAGCTGTTGTTACCGGCCTCCTGTCTGAACTGACTTCCGCAGTCCCGTGGATCCGGCGCAGCGCCAGCTCCTCCCGTGTGGATTTTCGTCATGATCGGCGCGCACTGCTTCTGCAAATCCTCGAGCTTGTGCTTGTACTCCTCCTTCTCGGCCAGGGTGTTGTTGTCGAGCCAGCGGATGGTGTCGTCGCACAAGCTGATCACGCGCTCCTTGTCGGGCTGCGTGAGCTTGTCGCCGCTATCCTGGATAGCCTGCTTCACCGAGAACACGTAGCTCTCGATTTGGTTGCGCGCCGAGACCTTCTCACGCTGTTCTTGGTCTTGTTCGCGGTAGCGCTCGGCGTCGGACAGCATCTTATCGATCTCCTCGCGCGACAGGCGTCCCTTGTCGTTGGTGATACGGATGTTGCTGCTGCGACCGCTGGCCGTGTCCTTGGCGGTGACGTGGAGGATGCCGTTGGCGTCCATGTCGAAGGTGACGTCGATCTTGGGAACGCCACGGGGCGCGGGTGCGATGCCGCTGAGCTCGAATCGGCCGAGCAGGTTGTTATCCTTAGTCATGGCTCGCTCGCCCTCAAACACCTGGATGGAGACGCCAGGCTGGTTGTCGGCGTAGGTCGTGAAGGTTTGAGCTTGCTTGCAGGGGATGCGGGCGTTGCGCTCGATGATGTTGGTCATGACGCCCCCGGCGGTCTCGATGCCCAGGGAGAGAGGCGCCACGTCGACTAGCAGGACGTCCTGGAGAGTGGAGCACTTGTCGCCCTCACCGGTGAGAATGGCGGCTTGGACGGCCGCGCCGTAAGCGACCGCCTCGTCGGGGTTGATGGAGAGGTTCAACTGCTTGCCGCAGAAGAAGTTCTGCAGCATCGACTGGATCTTGGGTATGCGAGTTGAGCCGCCGACGAGGACTACGTCGTGGATGGATCGTTTGTCCAGCTTGGCGTCAGCCAGGGCCTTCTCGACCGGCTCCAAGGTGGAACGGAAGAGGTCGGCGCAGAGCTCCTCGAAGCGCGCCCTGGAGATCTTGGTGTAGAAGTCGAGGCCCTCGTAAAGGGCGTCTATCTCGATGGAAGCCTCGGTGCTCGAGGACAGGGTGCGTTTCGCTCTCTCGGCCGCGGTCCTCAGACGTCGGAGAGCCCTCGGGTTGGATTTCACGTTCTTCCTGTATTTCCTCTCGAACTCCTTGCAGAGATGGTCGACCAGTCTCGAGTCGAAATCTTCGCCACCGAGGTGGGTGTCGCCCGCCGTGGCTTTCACCTCGAAGAGCGAGCCCTCGTCGATGGTTAGGATGGAGACGTCGAAGGTGCCGCCGCCGAGATCGAATATGAGGACGTTCTTCTCCCCTTTGAGGTTCTTGTCGAGACCGTAGGCGAGTGCCGCAGCCGTTGGCTCGTTGATGATCCTGAGCACGTTGAGGCCGGCTATAGCTCCAGCGTCCTTGGTGGCCTGGCGCTGCGAGTCGTTGAAGTAGGCGGGCACCGTGATGACCGCGTCCTTCGCCGGCTGTCCCAAAAACGCCTCAGCTGTTTCCTTCATTTTCGTCAGGACCATCGAGCTGATCTCCTCCGGATTGAACCTCTTCTTCTCGCCGCGGAACTCGACCTCGATCTTGGGCTTGCCGCCCTCGTTGACGACCTTGAACGGCCAGTGTTTCATGTCGCTCTGGATCTTCTGGTCGTCGAACCTTTAACAAAGAAGTAAAGCACAAATTTAGTACACTGCTCAACGACGCTCATACTTACTTCTACTTGATAAAATTCAATTAATTAAAATGAAAAATTAAAATAATTTAAAAAATGGCGAATCAGCATACAAACTACAAGTTAACTTTTAATTGCATCAAAATGTAAATGTTACACAAGTAATTAAATGATCAAAATGTTCGAAAATTGTTAAAATTTAAAAATAAATTTAAAAAAAAAAAATTATTAAGTATAGTACGTAATTTAAAAAGAAGGTTAATTTTCAAAGCTACTTACTTTCTACCAATGAGCCTCTTGGCGTCGAACACTGTGTTGGAGGGGTTCATCGCCACTTGGTTCTTGGCGGCATCGCCGATCAGACGTTCCGTGTCCGTGAAGGCAACGTAGCTGGGTGTCGTTCTGTTGCCCTGGTCGTTGGCGATGATTTCGACCTTTCCTTGCTGCCACACACCCACGCAGGAGTAGGTGGTACCCAAGTCAATACCGATTGCTGGCATTGTGTATGTTGTTTCGTTGTATCGTTCGTTCGCTTTGTAATTCGTTTGGTTGCTTTTCATGTACTGAAGTCCGCAGCGCGGCGGCGCTCCTTATATACCCGCTCCCACCAGCCGCCGCCGGTCCTCGAATCTTCTCGAGCCCTCCTTGCCCCCTTCTCTCATCTTCCACGCGCTTCCATCGCTTCTACTGCTCTTTATACGCCATTACACAAACGAAGCCTCTTAGATTATTGTTTCTCTGCTAATCGTCTCTGATTTTACACCTGTGGACGTGCGAATTGTTGTTTTCTTTTACGGGAATTATGATTGTTTTTCGAGTCTGATATATAGGGCGATTGTGGCGCGCTACGGCAAATGCCGTCTGTGTCGCGAAGCTTCGAGAGAGTTCTAGATACAGCTATATGTATAACACGGTTAAAATGTTCATGTACGTTTTTTTAAATAGCGGCAGAAATAGAATTGAAGTAAAAGAAACAGAATAAATGTTGAAATAGAGAAATATGGTTATTGTTCCTTTTAAAGATTTATAACAAGGGATGAAATTATTGTAAGTCTCTTGGAGAAAGAAGTAGAATGTTCCAGAAGAGTCGCGATTATTCGCGTGCTTTTCCGTAAGGCTCAAATGGCAAAAACTCGAGCTGTAAACAAAGAAAGAACTGACTTATAATAAGCTTGCTGAACAACATAATTTTTTGCCAATCCTATAATATAAATTTCCGAAAACATCGCATCCTTTTTCAAAACGTAAGCTTTACGTTTTCATTTGGTAGACTAAATCAATTTAATTGGCGATTAACTGCATAGATATAGTACGTGTTTTTTTTCCATCGCATATTTCAGATGAAACAGTACAGCGGCCGTGACGAGAGTAATTTGCGTGTGTCCTGACCCGAATGCAGGATTTTATTATTAGCTTGCAAATAAGCCTAGAAATAATATTTGGAACTGCGTATGCGCGCTAATATCGATTCGTCTGGGCGAGTCTGGGGCCGCCTCGACTGCGGCGGATATGCGGCGCCCTGCATGCGACGTGCAGACCCGCTGCGGTTCAACGATCTCTAGAAAATTCTCGAACCGATGCGCTTTTAGCCCCTCCGACATATTTTTCTCTTTGATGGATGCTAAAATTGTCGACTACACGATTGAGGAGAGTTGCCAGAGAGTGCGATCCGGAGAATCTATAGTTCGTTTGGATCAATGTTTAAATTTGTTTATGTTTACGACGCTTTTTGTGTATTTGTACTTGGTATAGACGTCAAGGGGAACCAGCCGAATTTCAGACTTCCAATACGTTCTGGGAGCTTCTTGAAACGGGTAGAATTGTACGTTGGTTAATGCGTTGCGTTGCGTTGCGTTGCGGTGTACGGGCGTTGATTTCAGCGTAGTCGATTGAGTTTTGCGATATAAATATATGTATATACATTTATCGATACAGAAATATATTTATTGTTGAAATATGACATGATTGAAACGCAAAAATGTTGAAACAAAATTAGATTCTGCAATCATTTTGATGTTAGAGAATGAATTAGACAAAGAATAATATTTACGGTAAATTTATAGGTATCTTATCTTATGCAATGAAATTGCATCTCCATCAACATCAGCTTGAAGAATTACTTTTATCGCGTACATTTTGCGTTTTATCGAAGTGTAAATGATCTTTATCATTACAGATAAAAATAAATAAAAAGGTATATTTTATTATAAACTAGAATTAAGAATTTTTAAGAACCTGCACAAGCCAACATTTTCATTGATGATTTTAACGACTAAATTTTTTGTTGCGTAATAATCCACATAGCACAATACGTTGGAGAAACGTTTCTAGGACATTTCTTTGGAAACTTAGAAATGATTCTCTGAAAGTGGAAGAACCGTTCCAGAAACGTTGTAGAAACCTTGAAATGTTCGCTTCTGGTGTCTCAGGAAACGTTTTAGAAACGTTGTAAAATGTTTATTATACGTTTATGAATTATAAAGTTTCTTGAGCAAAGTTGCAGAAACGTTTGAAAATTATTTTAAAAAGGCTCGTCTTGCGAATTTTAGGTGTACTAACCGGATCATACGACCCATGGGCATCGAGCCCTAAACTTTAAAATTTATTCGTCGATTTTAAAGGTTTTCTTTTCAAAATTTCACATGAACTGTTTCTGAAACGTTTTTGCAACGTGACCAAAGAAATTTTATAATTCACATACGTATAAGAAACATTTGACAAACGTTTCTAAAACGTTTCCTGAGACACCATAAGCGGACATTTCAAGGTTTCTACGTTTCTGAAACATTTCTTCCACTTTCAGAGAATTGTTTCTAAGTTTCCAAAGAAACGTTCTAGAAACGTTTCTCCAACGTATCGCGCTATGTGGCAACTATCATACATGAATAAGATCAATATTCTGGAATTTGAAAGCAATTTTTTATATACTTTTAGTCGTGACTTTTTTTTACAAGAACTTCAGATCAATTACTGTTATAAATATTTATTTTACTGAAAATTCACTTTCAATAATGCTCGACTACATTATTTTAAAAGTACAGGAAATAATTTTATAGCAGTTTTTTTCTAGTGATGAAAATGGCACTCTTTAGATTTTAAACGATTCTAAATTTAAATACGTCGTTTAACATTGCCTCGACCTCTTATTCTCTTCATTTCAAATAAACACTTACAAAACAATTTAATGAATGACTGCATGAAAAGTTATTAAAACACACTACCTAATAAAATAATCAGCATAAAAAAAGGTAAAGCCGGTATGCAAATTGAATTTGAATTTATGAACACAGAATTAATTTGAACTTTGATTAAAATAATTACGTTATTACATTAATATTATTTGGTTATACATGCAAAAAAAAATAACCAATCTATCCTGCGTGTGTATGCAATAAAAATATAGTAAGAAATTCAAGACATGATTGATTTTCTATAAATAATCAAATTATGTCTTTATTTGTTTCATTTATAAATCATCTAAATAAGCTAATTCAATAGATTCAAAAGATAAGGAAAGTTGGAATTGAATAGCTCATTATATATACCCTGAGAAAACGATATCGAGCAATATCTATATATACAAGGTCGAAATGTTAAAGATTTTCATACAAATATAATTTTTGAAATTGGTTTGAAACTTGAAAGTAACTTAATTATATAATTTTCAATTCATTAAAATTTATCATATTTATCGCGTGAGTTATGATACCTATTGTATATTCATATAGTAAAGAAAAAAAATAAAAATTAAATGACAATTAGTTTAGGTGATTAAATCGTAACAATACACAATTACTTGGAGAATCCTAAAGTCTAATTATTTACTCATAATATAACCTGTGAAATTAAACAATTAATTTCTTTTTTCCTCATATACCTGCACATAAAGTACACATTTCTCGTCCGGGTGTCAATGCATAATAGGTGTACTTTAGGCGCTGGTACGAGGAAGAGTATCGCTTGTCTTTGTCTCGAATGTCAATTCACACAGTTCTAAACTGTCCAAGTTTTTTTCTTCCTAAGTGCACAATATATTATTAAAACATTGGTGTAAATCTAATCAAAATTTAAGGTCATGAAAACGTTATTGGAACCTTAGTCTGGTTGTAAATAAAAGTTTCCATGAGATAAGGACACACTCGTCAAGAACGTTTGAGAAAATGTCGTTTATTCTTGGCAAACGACTTCAAAAATCTAAGAATAGTTTCGAAACAAAATTTAAAGAGTTTCAATTCAAAATATTATTTTGGGTTTAGAAAAAGAATATTTAAAAAAAAAAATTGTATAATTTGAAGTTTTAATAAGATAAAATGTCGTTTATTCTTGGCAAACGACTTAAAAAATCTAAGAATAGTTTCGAAACAAAATTTAAAGAGTTTCAATTCAAAATATTATTTTGGGTTTAGAAAAAGAATATTTAAAAAATAATTGTATAATTTGAAGTTTTAATAAGATTTAATAAGATTTAGAGAATTCGATAAGATTTAGAAAAAAATCATTAAGACTATGAAAAACAATATATGTATAAAAAAAAAATAATATAATAAGAATATAATAATAATAATAATGAGGGCAAGGAAAAGTAGAAAAAGCATATCAAACATTTAATATAATTTTATTGTCTTGATAGTTTTTATATCATATGCATGTAAATTTGCAGCATTATACAAATGACAATATTAAAAAAACAATTGTCGAGTAAACGGACTTCTTCGTATAGAAATTGAGGGTGAATGAAATACAAAATTTTACATGTTTCTCATACTAGAGCAATTCATAAATAAATTACATTATATCTACGCAAAATTACGTTAGATCGTACATTACTTACATACTAAAATAATAAAACTATGAAAATAACAAAAAAAGAGGAGAACAAAAATTCATACTGATATCTCACGAGCCGGCACAGTTTCTGCCTCTCTACACAGCTATCGCTGGCGCAATACTATGATTGGTGGGATTCAAAAGCATAGAGAGGTAATTGACCATTCTCAATTCATGCAAAAGGACGTCTTTTTAAAAAATAAAAACTATCCTTCTGAGAATTTAGGCGTTTCTCTCCCGGCGTTGCGCTTAACTCATTGCGTACACAGTAGTTTTCCCTTTGTTTTAAGCTATCGTTTGACGTTCAATAATATAATCAACAAACACGCAGCATACTATTTATTTGTAACAACGCATGGACGCACGTTTCACCAGCCTTGTTTTAAAGTCGACATATCCGTTGAATAAATTGAAAATTACCATTACACAGACGGGTATGTAAGGGTAACACGTTTACAGTACTTCACTTGCCGTAAAAAAAGTAGTGTTGTTCGACTATTATAGTAACTATGCCTCGCAAACAAACGTAAATTTTGATCAAGGAATGCAAAGCGTCTGAACGTCTTTATCGCTCGTAAAACTGGGTAAAGTCGCAGCTTAATAAGCATTTGGTATTGCTTGATATGCAATATAATTATGAGCTACAGAAGTCGTTGCGTGACTTAATAGCAATTCAAAAGATATACTTTTTATATTTTAAAACGAATACGATACGGTATGTAATACGACGGATCAGAACGGGTCTTTAGCATTTTCTCACATATCCGTCAAAACTAATGAACATACATGCAAGTATGCATTTTAGAGAGATATCCGTAGTGCTCAATAATTAAAAAGCTCTCGATTAAATTATCGTTCTATTCTTTCTAAGGATTTAGCTTTTGCATAATCAGATCTTGTAACTGCAAAAAATAACTATCTCCGTTCCTCCCGGAGGGATCAATAAATGTTGTAGTGCGCGTATGTAAAATTTACTCAACGAAAATGAAAGAATATAATTAGATTGCATTGAGAATATGAGTCACGATGCCTCCAGGACCTGGGAGGCAGGTTTGTGTCGTTAAGGCCAAATCCACTTCTCTGGCTGCTTGTCTTCCTTCTGTGATTGCCCATACAACGAGAGACTGGCCCCTTCGGCAATCTGTACATAAAATAATCAGTAGTTTAGATATTAAATCGAAAATTTAATTAATATAATTGTTTTAATTATAAATTTTTTGTTTTTACCTCCGGCAGCAAATACATTTGGTGCACTTGTACAATATTTGCCAGCAGGTGTTTCGTAGTTTCCACGACCATCCATTTTGGTTGCCAGTTCTTCGGCAATATATTTCTCAGGACCCAAGAAACCCATGGCGAGCAATACCAAATCGCATTTGTAAACCTGCAAACAAGTTTAACAATTATATAGATGTTTACTATAACCAAATTTAATATTGTAAAAATATTGTTTTTTTCGAAATTATTCATTTATAAACAATTGTTCGTTAACACTACAAATACTATGTGTGCATTTCATTTATAATTTACCTTTTCAGAGTTAGGAACTTCATCCATTTTCCATCGACCAGCTTCATCTTTTGTCCACTTGACATTGACTGTTTTAATTCCATTTATATTGCCATTACCATCGTCAAGGAATTCCTATGAAATAAACGAAAAACATTAATAAGTAGTTTTTAGAAAGGAATACGTAACAATAAAAATACTGAATGCATACCTTGCTCAGTGTGCTGAATCTACGAGGATCTTCGCCAAATCTGTGAACAACTTCTTCGTGTCCATAATCCATTTTAAATATTCTAGGGAACTGCGGCCAAGGATTATCTTCAGCCCTAGTTTTTGGTGGTTCTGGTAAAATTTCGAATGTAACAATCGATTTAGCTCCCTGTAAAGCGAAATAATTATAAATCAGTCACACGAAATAATTTGGAAAAATCTGTTTTTTGTTTTTAAAGAAAATAATAAATGGTGAACATACTTGTCGCAAAGATGTTGCAATACAATCACAACCCGTATCTCCGCCACCGATGATAATCACATTTTTGCCTTTGGCCATCAGCTCTGGCTTCAAAGGTGTCTTATTTCCCATCTGGTTTTTCTGCCAGTGCTCTAAGAAGCTAACTGCGAAATGAATACCTTCTAATTGCCTTCCAGGAATAGGAAGATCTCTCGGCCATGTAGCTCCAGTGCAAATTAAAACGGCATCATTTTGTTCTTGTAGTTCCTTTAAATAAAAAATCAAGAATAAGAATACGCATCTTTAATTTAATTAGTTGGTTTCGCAGATTTAATTAAAATCGCTTACGGATACAGTGATAGTCTTTCCAACGTTAATGCCCGTTTTGAAAACAATTCCCTCTGCAGCCAATAAATTAACTCGCCTTTGTACAACTTCTTTCGAGAGTTTCATCGTAGGAATGCCATATTGTAAAAGTCCACCAATTCGGTCGTTTCTCTCGAAAACCGTTACCGAGTGGCCAGCTTTATTAAGCTGATGCGCTGCAGCCAGGCCTGCAGGACCTGATCCAATTATTGCAATCTTTTTGCCAGTTCTTATGGCTGGTGGGTGAGGCACGATCCATCCTTGCTCAAAAGCGTGATCGATGATTGCACATTCGATGTTTTTGATTGTAACTGCGGGTTCGGATATTCCTAGGACACAAGCACCCTCACAAGGCGCTGGACATACTCTTCCCGTAAATTCTATAATCATAAAGTTCTAATTAAATAAATTGCACTATCAGTAGATCTTATTTAATTTATCGTAATCAAGGCATATACTGATCAATCGACTTAATAATTAATGCTGACCTGGGAAGTTATTAGTTTGAAGGAGTTGGTTAAGGGCTTCTTTCCAGTTATCTTGAAAAACAAGGTCGTTCCACTTAGGAATGATATTCCCAAGAGGACAGCCATGACTGCTCTGACAGAATGGAACTCCACATTCCATGCATCTTGCAGCTTGAGTTTTAAGTCCCTTTCTCACTCCCTGGAAGTTGTAGATTTCACCCCAGTCTTCGACACGTTTCTCAACTTGCCTATACTGTCCAGTTTGTCGTTTGTACTTCATAAAGCCCCTGAAAACAATCAATAAAATGTGTAAATAAATGTTTTTTAAGTGATTACAGTATGAGATGGCTATTCATCTAATATTTACTTAATTTTATCGAGTTTCTTTTGTGCAACTTCCACATCTGCTACCACATCTTCTATATCCAACACAGATTCTATTTTGCCATTGCCGTTCGTCACCGCTATAGACTCAATAACTTTATTTGGTAGTGAATCTTTTGTCTCTTCCTTCACCTTTTCTTCTTCTATCTGTTTTAGAGCTCGTTGATATTCATAAGGGAACACTTTGAAGAAACGATTTGTAGGCTCTGGCCATATTTGAAGTAATTCGTGGGCAATCAAAGATCCAGTCTTCTCTACAAACTCTTCTAGCAGCTGCTGTACATAATCGATATCTTTCTTACCATTCAGTGGTAATAATTCTACCATTTCTGGATTACATTTGCTAGAATTGAAATTATTTACAATTAAACCAAATATTTAACATTATACATATTACAAAAAAAAAATAACGTAAAAAAAATATTTTCTAAATTTACCTCTTAAATGATCCGTCAACGTCCAGAACATACGCAATACCACCAGACATACCAGCGGCGAAGTTTCTTCCGGTCAGACCCAAAATAAGAGCGCATCCACCGGTCATATACTCACAACCATGATCGCCGACACCCTCGACGACGACAACAGCTCCGCTGTTTCGAACGCTGAACCTTTCGGCAGCAATACCACGGAAGTAAGCACGGCCAGAGGTAGCACCGTAAAGACACACGTTTCCAACAATCACATTAGCCTCAGAATTGAATTCTGACTCTTTAGGTGGGTAAATAACAATTTCTCCACCGCAGAGACCTTTTCCAACGTAATCATTGGCATCTCCTTCTAAAGTTACGTGAACTCCTTTAGTCATGAACGCACAGAAACTCTGGCCTGCAGAGCCTTTAAGTTTGATATTAATACTGTTGTCAGGGAGTCCAGCTTCTCCGAATTTCCTGATAAATTTACGTTAGATTAACATACAATAAAAATAATATTGATAAAATTAAAATAATGTCGAGAAACTCTGATGCGTACTTTGAGATATGATAACTTAAGGTTGAACCAAATGCTCTGGTTTCGTTATTTATAGTCATTTCAATAGCAAAGCTCTTTTCTAGACCAGCCAGTACAGGCGCCACCTTTTCAATAAGTACATTTTCAGGTCTCTGTTCCAGCTGGAAGTCTTGTTTAATAGTTCCACCCTTAATATTGACACCGGGTCGTAATTCTAGAGCATTTCGTAAAATCGTTGAGAGATCTAACGTCTTAGCTTTATCTATCTTAATATCCTCTCGGACTTGAAGTAAATCTGTACGACCGATGAGATCTTGGAATTTGGTTATACCCAAGGAAGCCATAATTGAACGTGCCTAATCGTTGAAAATACGTATAAGTTATAGTTTTAAATATTTGGAAAAACAAATAAACAGCAAAGTTTTTACAAACCTCTTCCGCAAGTGCAAAGAAGAAATTAATAACGTGTTCAGGTGAACCAGCAAATTTCTTCCTAAGTAAGGGATCTTGTGTAGCGATCCCGACTGGACAGGTGTTTAAGTGACACTTTCTCATCATAGTACATCCCATGGCGATTAGAGGAGCAGTACTCAGACCGAATTCATCGGCACCGAGCAAAGCAGCAACAACGATATCGAAACCTGTGCGCATTTGGCCATCAGCTTGAACAACCATACGTGATCGAAGATTGTTTAAGGTGAGTATTTGATGGGTCTCGGCAACACCCAACTCCCAAGGAAGCCCAGCAGATTTGATTCCTGTCCAGCTACTGGCTCCAGTGCCACCATCGTGTCCAGAAATGACGACGTGCTCTCCTTTTCCCTAAATGATTGATATTTATTAGCAAATTTAATTAATATAATTTTCCCTAGTTGTTTAATTCTTATACTTAATGTATTTTACCTTAGCTACGCCAGATGCTACAACGCCAACACCAACTTCGGAGACAAGTTTTACGGATATCCTTGCATTCGGATTAGCACATTTTAAATCATAAATTAATTCTGCCAAGTCTTCGATTGAGTAAATATCGTGATGAGGAGGTGGAGAAATCAGACCTACGCCTGGTACAGAGTGCCTGGTGGCAGCAATGTCAGCAGTTACCTAAATATCATAAAAAATATTTCTCATTACAAAAATCTAAATTGTCATATAAAAGACAAACTCAGACTCACAGTACTAACTATGGTTCAAAAAAGTATTTTTTATTATTTTTAAAATCCAACCTATTTAATAGAGTGGTAGGTATAAATAATTTAGGAAATGCAGCAATTTGTAGATTATGCTTTGTATAATATAAGAAAAAATGATTTGACTTATCTGTAAATAAGAATCTCACCTTATATCCTGGCAATTCCCCACCTTCACCGGGCTTGGCACCTTGAGCCATCTTAATCTGCAGGTCATCAGCATTGGCCAAGTAGCTGGAAGTAACACCGAATCGACCGCTAGCAACTTGTTTTATGGCTGAACGCCTATTAAATTGCGGATCTTGATTGAGATATCTGTCGGCATTTTCACCGCCCTCACCGGTATTGGATTTACCTCCAATTCTGTTCATCGCGATAGCAAGAGTAGAATGTGCCTCTAAAGAAATACTGCCAAAACTCATAGCACCGGTAGCAAAGCGCTTTACTATCTCCACTGCTGGCTCCACCAGTGAAATATCGACCGCCGTTTTGTCCTTCACGAATTGGAGCTGTCCACGAAGAGTACAGGCCTGGACTACTTCCATGGATGTTTTGCGGTAATTTTCGTACGCGCTCATATCCTTCGAATTCACATATTCCTGTAGGAGAAAAATTTGATTAAAAAAATTGGCTTTGGTCATAAAAAATGGAGAACTATTAGGAATACTAATGTTACCTGAAGACTAGCAATACTGCGAGGATCATTGATATGTTTTTCTCCACCGGCTCGCCAGTGGTAAATTCCAGGATTATTTATGACTACGGTATCGAAGCTGTCATCCCAGTAAGTTATTCGATGACGAGCAAACCCTTCTCGAGCTAATATGTCGAAGGTCACACCACCGATGCGCGAATAAGTTCCCTTTAAAAAAGAATAAAATGTTTAAGTATCATGTCTCTTTTCAGATTGCAGAGTAATTAGAATTTCTTCATACCGAAGTCTCATTATAATTTTGAATCAATGTATATCATTAATTGGATCCAGTTTCTAATCATGAACATGGCCATACTACTTTTTCTTATTGAAAACTGTTAATGAATTGCTACACACCTTGAAGCATTTTTCGACTACTTCATCTGACAGTCCAACGGCTTCAAAAATTTGAGCTCCCTTATAAGATTGCAGTGTTGATATTCCCATCTTAGCCATTACTTTGGCTATACCGCGCTCCATGGCTTCAGTATAATTCTAAAAGAATCGTAAATTATTTTATAATGGTTGTTAATTAAAAAAAAAAAAAAATGAAAGTACCAATTAAAATAAATTCATAATAATTTTGTAATCAAGGTAAATCATGAATTGGATCCAGTTTATAATCATTAAAATTTGTAAATAAGTGGAATTTGAAAAATATTATAAAAATTATTACTTTGAAAATAACTTCGTCGGTCATTGAATTGTCCAAGACGAAATCAGCTCTCAAGTTTCGAGCCATTTCAAATACCAAGTAAGGACAGATTGCATCGGCTCCATATCCTAGTAAAACGCACATATGATGTACTTCACGGGCTTCTCCTGTTTCGAGCACAAGGCCAACCTTCATACGCTGTCTTTCCTCAATTAAAAAGTGATGAACAACTCCCAGTGCCATTAAAATGCTCACAGGTACTCTGAAATTAGTCGATGTTAGTTGACTTTGCTTTGATTTACTTTTTATTGTTCAATTCTCAATAAATTCATGAACGCCTTTAATTTTTTTACGTTTGAAAAGATGTTTTCAAACCTGTTGAGGATAGCAATTTCGTACCTTTCTGGTCCTGCTTCACGATCAGACAGAATAATAAGTTGATATCCTGCTCTAGCAGCAGCATTGGATTCGTCACAAACTCGGTCCAAAGTCTTCAAGAGACCAGATGGACCTTCCACTTTAGGATAAGTGCAGTCAATGACTTTTGATTTCCATCCGCGGTAATTAGTGTGCTTAATAACTTCAAGATCATATAGAGATATTATTGGTTGTTCTAAAAATAAACGATGGACGTACTGTTCATTGGGTTCTAAAATGTTACTTTCTGGGCCAATTGGACATAAAAGTGACATTACAATTTTTTCTCTGAAAGGATCAATCGGTGGGTTTGTTACCTTTAACAAAAAAAAATTTTTATTCAAGGGCTGTATTTTTTATATATAAAAATTGACATATGATCTTACTTGAGCAAAAAGTTGTTTGAAGTATTCATATAGTAGTGGTTGGAATTCAGATAAGCAAGCCAATGGTGCATCATTGCCCATAGAACCAAGAGCCTCTTTCCTAGATTAAAATTATAATAATAAATTTTCTCTTTGAATTCTAACTAAAAGTTTTGTAATAAGTTTATGACTGAACAAATATTTTAACATTCCAATATTTAACATAAGTTTTTAGTATTTCAATTCTTAACTGTATAACGTGTTCATTTGCTAGATTCTATCAGTACAACTGTAACTTAAATTACAAATACCTAAATATATTTAGTTACAGGGATTGAAATTTTAAAAATAGGCAGCTGAATTTACTTTTTAATTACTATTTTTGAAACTGTATAGGACTGCAGTTATATAATTTATTAAACTAATTTTATGTATATTGTCATACATCAGTCTCATAATTAATTTGAATCAAGATAAATCATTAATTGGATCCATTTTATAATCATTGACTTGACATTATTAATTTTAATTTATGCATTATTACTATCCTCTGACCTTACTTATAAAAATCATAGCACAATAATTCTTTTGTGAATGAACAAAAGCATGTTTACTTACTTGGTTTGAATCATTGGTAAGAGAAGTAGATTGATAGTTTCGAGGGTGTAGCCAAATAAAGCTATCCGTTTATCTCCTCCCCAGACGCGATTTACAGCTGAAATCCCATCTAGTTTCGAAAATCCGTTCTTTGCTACCAAGGCATTGCTGTTACCATTTTCCACGCTGTTGCCTTGCTCAATATCATAAGCTTTGCGGAAGTCATCCATAGTTATCTGAATTCAGAGATTATAAATATTAATAAAACTATCGGTGATTATGATGATAGAACTAACAAGATAGCAAAGATTTACATTTAATTTTAACCCTTAACTGACACACGTCAAAATAATAACATAAATGTTTTTTTATTTATTAATATTTTCATTTGCAATTTTTTTTACAAGTACCTTAAGGTCTCTACTAAAGGGTGTTTTAGTTCATAAGATCCAAAATTATTGTTTAGATATTGAAAAAAATCGAAATTTGTTTAAAAAACTGAAAATCTATCACTTTTACTACAAAATTCATAACTTTTTGAAATTTGAATATTTTCCGATGAAATTTTAATGGCTAACTCGTGAAACTATAACCTTTAGGATAAAATTAGTTTTAAATACCAATTTTTCAAAAAAAGTATTTATTTGAAAAAAAAAACTGATGAAAAAAGGATGAAATAAATGAAACAAGCATGCTGGTTATTTATGGCACCACAAAGCAAACAGTGGCGCGTAACTTTGAAAAATTTTCGGTCAAAAACACTCTGGGGTCTTTCGGACCTCTAGTGTCATTTAAGGGTTAATCTAAATTGAACTTTTTTTAAATAGAAAAATATTAATTATACATAAGAAATAAAAGAACTAAGCAGAATTTCAAGTAAAAGTGCTATAATTTTATAAACCAAAGCTATTAATAAAATAATTTGTGTATCCTACAACATATAATAAAAATAAAAAAGATGAAAGTGAAGATTTGAGTGATATGAATAATACAATAATGAGAGTATGATAGTATATAGTTGTGAAGATCTTAAAATAAACTACTTTCTTGCCATGATAGAATTTTCAGCTCCAAGTAGGGGTGTAACTAATTTGGAAAATAGAAAAGCACACACATGAATTTAGATGACATTTTTCTGAACTCACCATCTTTTAAAAACACCAGTCACAGTCAGCATATGTAGAAATTGGAAAAAAATGATTTTGAATTAACAATTTGCCAATTATTGGGTAATGAGTGTTCCTGTCTTAGTCATGGTCATTGTTTTTTCTTTCAATTTTGATTCTTAATTCACGATTCAATTTTGATTGATAATTATGATCAGTATTATGACAAATATTGTAGTAACTTTATAATGGTTACTCAATAACGAATATCGACATGGACGTAGAGACAAAACAACATGATAAACATTTCACTCTTACTGTTATAGTGCATTTCATACCTAGTTTTTTGAATATCAAAAAATACCTGATTTTTTAGCCATAAAGAATGAGGTCTGCTTCGAGCGATTTTCAGTTTCAATTCCACATCTTGAATGATTTGCTTTTCTTCAGTATCAACCAGCAACATTCTACCAGGTTTCAAGCGACTCTGAAAAGAAAATAGAATAATCATGAATATTTGTGTACGATAATCACGAATTGGTTGACATTTATGACAGCACTGGATGACGGTCCTACTCCTCTATACAAACCTAATCCTTAGATGATATAAATTATATATTAAATACATGATATGATTAAAAATAAATTAAAATACAATATATGATTTTATATCATATAAATACTAAACACTTTCTAAAAATGTTTTTGGTTTACTTAGCAAATATTATGTCTTTACCGTAAGGCTGTCCCTTTCTTTGGTCACCTATATAAATATATATATATTTATATTATATGAGAAATCAATAACACCACGCGAAAATATATAAATAATTATTGCAATAATAGGGTATCAGTAAATGGAAGCTGCTTGTCGAAATTTGAATGAAGACTTTAATACACTGATGACTTTGTCATACTGATCATTGGCAAAACAAAACTTATAAATTTTAATATGATGAACACCCATCAATCACATTGCAGATATACTAGTAATCTGAGAAAAAAATAGGGGAATACTGAATTTGAAAAAATTTAAAACTAAAAACCAAGGAATTGAATAAAAAGAAGATGATTAAAGAAGAGTGTATAAGCAGTATCGCTTGTCTCAACTTAATATACAAAAATCCGCAACAATAAAGTAGCAATAAGCACTCATCGCTCGTAGACCCTTTATCCCCGATCTGCCGTTCACAAGAATCTCTTGACCCTACAGCTGAAATTATCTATACTTAAAACAGTACAGATACGTGAAGAGGTTCGATGGAGACTGTTATGTTAGTGTGTTTAATTTATTTAGCCTGGGAAGAAGAGATCATCGTGTATGTGTGTAATGTAATTTTTCAATCTCGATAATTTCTGCCTTGCTTTATACAGAGAAGCCCATTTTATAATATCGTCAGCGCACAGGATTCCCACGCCATCATGACTCCGTGATTTCTCTTTCTCCCTTTCTCTCTCTCTGGGGAGGGCGCATTTTTCTTTGTCTCTTTACTTCCTTGTTTACCTTCAGGACAACATTGCCGGGCGGAGTGTCATAGACGCCCACTTCGGACGCCATCACCATCACATTATCCTTAGTGACGTAGAAGCGCGACGGGCGCAGGCCATTTCTGCCAAACAAAAATTCAAAAAAGTCTTTTGTATTACCATACCTCACTCTGTGCGCAGCGCTGTAATAATCGGCTCAAGAATATATTGTTGCTTCATTTCTTTTTCGTTCTCTCACTTTCTCTCTCTAGTTCGTTCGTTTGCCTTTCCTGCCGGCATTCGCACAAACTCTTTTCTCTCTCATTTTGTTTTTTGCTCTGTGCTCGACCGCCGCATGTATTGTATGTCAATTAGTGACCCTAGCCCATGTTTATGTTAGAACGACGCAGAGCGGTATGGCAGCGAGAACGACAATGCTTGTACGAGTTCTGCCGGGTTCCTCTCTCAGTAGCTCTCTTATTCAGGCGCTCCGATTGCCTCTACAAGCCACTGTCGTTTCACGGGATACCTTCTACTGTCATTTAACTGTGTACAAACTTTGATATAAAAAACTTAGCGAGTCAGCAAAAATTATTTACACTTATATATTTTTTGTTATTTTTCTTCTTATTGCCTTTATTAGCCATTTGTTAAAAACTCTATAATAATCCTGAAAATCGGTGACGCCAGTAAGAAACAGAGATAAGAAAAAGAGGAAAAAATAGACGGATAAAAAAACTTAACATATTACAATATTTTAAATTAAAACGTAAAATCATAAAATCAAGTAATCACATACTATTTACTTAAGAAATTATTTCTTATCGCTATTGCTTAATGGTTCATATTTTATTTCGACTGAACAATAAGAAGAAATCTATAATTTATACTAATTCATCAAATTTATCTGCGTTTATAATATACATCACTATGCTTTGCAATCTAGAAGTGAAATTTTTGTACAACGACTCGTCAAGTTCTCATGATAACGCAAAACTGATATAGTACAAGCCAATATATATCTTTTTCCATGGCTGATGTGATGGTAAACTGCCCATGAAAGCAAAATCGAATAAAAATATTCCCGAGAAGGTGGAAAATTTCTACCTGTCCAATATAGCACCGACGTAGCGACCGTCGGTGAAGGTGAGAAGTGCTGGTCCATCCCATGGTTCCATGGCGCATGCTGCCCAGTGATAGAAGTCCCGTTTCTCCGTTGCCATTGTTATGTCGTTCTGCCAAGCTTCCGGTACCATCGTCATCACGGCCTACATTGCAAAAAATAATAAATTTATTTCTACTTTTCTATTTACAATTTAATAATAATGATTTTGACTTAACATCAGTATTAAATATATTATCAGTCTCATAATTAATTTGAATCAAGATAAATCATTAATTGGATCCATTTTATAATCATTGACTTGTCAATATCACTCTAATTTATGCATTATTGTTAAGATCCTCTGATATTCAAATTGCAGAAGCGTTTAGTGAGTAATTACCTCGGGTAGGGAGCGCTGCCCGGCCATAACGAGAAATTCGAGCACACAATCAGCCGAACCCGAGTCCGATAGATTAGGTTCTACGACTGGATAAAGATCCTTCAATTGATCGCCATACAAGCTACTGCGCATCACACCCTCGCGAGCCTTCATAAAGTTCACGTTACCCCGCAGAGTGTTGATCTCGCCATTGTGAGCGAGCAACCTAAAAAAATTCGAATCAATATTAGCAAAAACTTCATTAACGTTTATTAGGTAATTAGTGCGTTAGATTTGAAATCGAGTGACTCACCGTAGCGGATGTGCTCGCTCCCAGCTTGGAAATGTATTTGTGGAAAAGCGTGTGTGCACCAGTGCCAGATAGGTTTCGAATTTTGGCGACTGCAATGAAAAGCAAGAATATTGGTCACTTTTGTAAGCGATATTTATTTATCTCTTTCCAACTCCATGTATACTTTAATGTACATTTTATTTTATCTAATTTTATTTGAAGAGTACATAAAAATAATATAAAAATATAACGATACGATATTAATTATTTTTTAAATGAAGGTTATCATTTTACTCATTTAGATATAAAATGCATATTGATGTAAAACTAATCTTTAAATGGATAAGCGAATTTTCAAAGTATACCTGTAAATCGGTGAAATAGAGCCATAATTGATCGGCCGTAAGTTGTCCTTTGTAAACGACGGTTTTTAAGGATAAGGAACAAATGTAGTACCTTAAACCTGGTTTTGGTATAAGGTGCGACGACTTCTTTCGCAGCACAAACACCTGTAAGCAACAATGGAAGACAATTTAATTACATATTTTCCACAATTCCACACATTTTCCAAGCTCTCAACGCAGGCCATTGCGAAACCAAAATGACTGTCTATTGTCGATCGGCAAAAAGGAGTAAGTATATATTGCATTAATGTGCGTTTATAATCGTAAGGAAATAAGAGAATCTGGCATCGCTCCAAAATTGCATTGACGTACGGCGCCAAGTTTCGATTTAATGACAAGCGGCGTTTTATAATACCGGGGAGTCGATAATTAGCTTCTTATATGAGGAAACGGGGAGAGCGCGCAGACGGCTGAGCGAATTGAATAATTTAAGCATGCAGGGGTTCGTTATATATATAGGTATATTCCTTACCTGACGGTTCAAGGCCTCGACTTCTTGATCGCCGGTCACGAAGACCTGACGCATGTAAGGCTCGCATTTTTTTGCAACTTGGCCAATGTGAGAGTTGTCTGTGGGTACGTCGCGCCAACATATTACCTGTGAAGAAAATAGGATGATTGAAATTTTAATTTGATGAATTTCTCATAAATACCTTTACAGCAATTTTGTGGAAATGATTAATTTTTTTTTTATTTTGATAATTAATCCTACAGGTTTGCTTTTGATGGTATTCTAGAGTATAATATTTTTTTATAAAGTAATTTTACCGGTGTATGTGCCACTTATTTTATTAAACTTTTAATTTAAATATATTGTTATTCGTCAGTCTCATAATAAGTTTGAATCAACATAAATCATTAATTGGATCCATTTTATAATCATTGACTTGGCAATATTGATTTTCAATTACCTATGCATTATTGTTATTAATCACTGATATTACTTTTGATGACATTCTATGTTTTATCGTCAATATTATATTAAAAATACTATTTTAAAATCTTACTTTTAATAGTTTATAAAATATACTTATTATACTAGATTTCAATTTTTTTTAAAGTAGTTTGGAAATTAAATATGATTAAGCTAGTTATCATATTTTAAAATTTTTTAATAGGAAAAGCTTTCCATTCGACTCATTTTAATGAGAAGTATACAAGGTTCGTGTACGTAATATATCTTTTTTCATCATAGAACATACAAACTTTACATAAATATTTACATGACAGTTAGTTATAAATATGCTATAACATATAAACCGATCAACAAATATAATAAATTAAATTTTTTTTACTACAGACTATAACTATATTTCAAAGCTTACAGTTACTAAAAAAATTTAATCAAAAACTTGTTATAAATATTACTGATCTCTATTTGATGTCTTTTTTTTCGAAATTTAAAAATAGCAGAATACAACATACATATATATATGTATATGTTCCCATCATGACCCCACGTGTTTATGTTGAAAAAGTGAGGTTACTTTTTCTCAAACACGCTCTCTCAAACCCTACTTCATCAAACGAGACTTGCTCTCGCAAAAACTCTTCAAACTGAATAAGAGAAGAAAAAACTCACTCTCAGGTGACATTCCTCGGCGATCTTCTCGAAGGCTGCCTCTGTGTCTTTATGGGTTTTCTTGTCGAGAAAAAATATGCCAGTGGCATAGCGTCCGAACTCCGGGAGCTCGATACCCCGCTGCTGTCTACATCGGACAAAAACAGCAAAATGTAATTTATATATATATAGGTAAGTATATAAAAATGAAACTACTGCGCGAATATGAGAGAAAAATGTACAATTATACAATATACATGTAAGTATGCTATTATCGAGGTCGCGCGTGTATAATGTTTACGTGTATCGTACTCTCGTCCTTGGATCCCCTATTGGGCTTACTTATATATATATTTAATATAAAAAAGCGCTCGCTCTCTTCTCTTCCTTGGTTCTCTTTATCGACTCGAGCCGTCGTAACGTCGTAGTTTCATACAGAATAGGAAGACTGCAGAGAAATAAAACGGAAGCGAGCACCGCAGGGATCAAAGTACGAGAGACGTCGCGTCGTGTGGCGCGCAATTACGAAATGCGTATAAATGGGGAAAATGAAACTTCGCACTGTTGTTATTCGTGCCAATTATCAACGAACTCGGATGCGGCTTTGACCACTATCGACGATAAATAGTCTTGTGTAAAAGTAGTGTATAAAATAAAGTTTTTCAATGTTAACTGTATATGATTTCACATATTCACGATGATATTTAATGCAATTTAATTTTCAAGTATTTTTACATGCATCTATTACAGATATCTAGGAAGTTTATACGTTTCACAATCTTGCGACAACGGCAGTAGTAAAATTGCAATCAACCAATTAATAAACTTTTAATCGAACGAATTCCGAATTCAAAGAGCTGTAAAATTGGCCTAATAAGAGATCGATAAAATCGCGCAGCAAAACCAGGAGTAAAATAAAAAAGTTTTTAATTAGGACCTAGCATGTATACTAGCTAGCCTTACCCGTACTTAATATGATACCTTATTGATTTTCTACTCCACTTGCTTGTCCTGTTTACTCTGTTTATTATATATTACATTTATACTCTAGCTTTATTAATAATGAAAGAATTATGTTTGTTCGAAAGAGTCGTCTGGTCAGAAAAGGAGCTTTCAGAAAAAGTTTCCAAGTGCTTGAACGACATTTTTGCATTGGGAATAAGATTTTCCTAAAAACCATCATTTTACTTGTTATATTGATTTTAAACAGAACAAGTTTCCGAAGATGACGAAACTCATATTATATTGCTTTTCTACGAAAGAATATTCAGCCACATCTCGAAAGCTCTGAGAATTTACATTTTCCCAAGAATAAGCGTTGTGCATATATATTATATATATATATATTGCAGATAATCCTTGAACGAAGACAAAGTTTAATTAGAAATCGTGACATACCGAAGTTCTTCGGCGTAGTACTGATGTGGTATGGCGCAGAGAACACCGGCACCGTCGCCCGTGTCATTGTCGCAAGCGCACGCGCCTCTGTGGTTCATACGCGCCGACAATCTCTCCGCATCGCGGACGATCTGAAAGAAGAAAATTATCAACTTCTGATTCCTGCAAGTCCTTTTTCTTAATTATTAGCTATAGATTGATCGCAATGCAGAATGCGAAAAGTATGTTGATTTCTTTTAATATATAATGCATTCCTCCGTCACGTGATTCTATTCGCATAGTAAATTATATCAATGCTGCATATAGGGATATACATTTTAATGTAGGTATGTGGTACACTATTAGACTATTGGTGAATATGTTTAGATTAGCGCTAATTGTTACTAATAGCTCTAATTTCAAACAATGTGAGCTTAATTAGAGCTTACTCACTCAATATATACGCAACTATTTATACTGATGCAAAAGAAAGAGGATAAGAATTGTTTCTTTAACTATTAGTTTTTAACCGGTATTGGGCCAGTATATCGATCTATAGTGTAGACTGTCAATTTTAGGTTGACGTTATTAGATTGATGTTCATGTTCTTATATTCAAATATACCGGTATAATAAGTATTGATTTAACATTGAGTCTTTAATAAATTTCCTTGTGGATGCAGTGCAGGCATTAAAAGTTCAAATACTGAAGTTATATATAGGGTCGCAGTCGAACGATGCAGACTTCTAAGAAATGACCAAATTTTCTTTCTTACTTGGACTTGGTTTGGATTTCTTTAATTTTGGACTACTCTATTTTTACCTTTCATACACAAAATGTACTTATAAAAATGAAAACATATTATTGCTTTGCAGCTTTAAAAATCAAAATTGCAGCATCAACTTTTGATGCCGGCACTTAGCAAAAGACTTAGTCCGAGAAAACTATAAATTAAGTGGCAACAGGTTATTTCTCATTTTGCAGTTACACAACACAATTTACATGTGATTTGCGTATTTTAAAGCGGCGGCGGCGACAATTATTAAACAATTTTTAAATTTAAACCACCGTAGCCTACTTAGTGTCGTTCACACATTGCCCAGAGCTGGTCCAAATAAAAACATATTATAATATAAAAAAATAGAAATTTTGTTTCAAAGCATTTTTTAAAGGCGATGGTCGAAATAAAGGCGAGGGGAGGGATACTCACTTTGTGGGATCGTTTGCCGTCGATGGCAACGATGAAGCCAACACCGCAGGCATCTTTCTCGAGCGTCGGATCGTACAGACCCTGCTTCTCTGGAAGTGACCACGGCTCGCCGTAGCTCATACTTGGGACCTGAAACACGCAGTCGATCGAATCTCGTAAATAATGTGTATTTGCGTAAATGCTCTCGCGTAGAGAGAAAAGCTAATCGTCCACTACTTATTCTGCAGTTTGGCGTAAATTACAAGGATATATATATATATATATATATATAGGCTCGGCGAATAATTGCCATGAGGAGAGATGAACGAGGAAATAATGTAAGTAACAAATTTTCAAAGTATTACCCAATGTTATTGGAACGCAAGTTATTGCTATATATTTCATTCTGTAAAAACATCGACACCGAGAAAGTGTTTGCTTTCATTTTAACATGCGGCAGGTGATGGGATCGATCGGAGATACAAGAGATAAAAAAGAGCGCGTCGCACGCAGAAAAAGAGGGGAATTAAAAAGCACCCGCCTGCGGGAATCAATTTATTCTCGAATGTAGTGCATCGCCGTAATCGTGAATTGCGGCAAACTTGTCTTATTTCCGGCTTCCAAGGCTTTTGCACTCGCTGCGAGTTTCCATTTAACCGTGCTGATTGTTTTCCCAATGATTAAATTTTATGTTCAATCTGAATATTGATGATGGATATTTTACTTCTTCGGAGTATGTTTACTTTTTTCAGAGTACAATAAATTTTTCTACGATATTAATGGAAATAACATACCTATATAGAAAATTCATCTAAATATATAATATAATCCATGCAAAGTATAATTAGAATTTAATTAAGTTTTAGATCAATGCTTCACTTACAAATGGCTAATTAAGAAACTTTTATTCAAATCGTTTGTTAGAATTCAGTTCCGGGATTGATAATAAATAAGTAACTTAAGTTAGTAAATATAAAATAATATTGTTTATTAATTGTAAAAACTAAGTTGCACTGAAAGTTCAACACACAAGGGCTGTCTCTCGGCCTCTGACCCGTTTGTCGCCCGTAACACGTTTCTTACGTCTCGGCTCCATATATATTCTGCCTGTACCTTACGTTGTGACCGCTTTTGCCGTCTCGTGCCCGCGCCCGTCGCGCCCTCCAACACGTAGCTTACCTATTCGATGCTAACACGTTTTAAAATTTAATATTTTAATTGCAAAGTCGTAAAATCGAATCTTACGTTACACTTGAATTTTAATGCTCGCCGGTTTTATACCCATTGTATACAAACACTGGCATCTACTAAGCGTAAAGATAACGTATACGTAAAATTGATTGGTTGGCTTTTATGTATCAGGGGACACTAATTGTTATATCAGTATATGAGGCTTGTTTGTTATTGAGGGTAAATATAAAATGTAAGTGGACAGCAGAGCTTAAGGAAAAGAATCGATTCAATGAGTAATTTTATGTTATTTATAAATTTTAAAATAATTGCAAAAATTGTGAAAAGCTTATATGTTATATTACGCAATTACCAAACAGATCTAAACTAAAATCTATCGGTATAAGGTATTAAAAATTTAAATATACCGAAATCCCCTAAACTATAAGTATACAGAAAAGACCCTGTATATTACGCAGCTACCTATCGCGCCCATCACCAAACGCAACAACAATTATAACGATTTAATCACGGCAGCCCCAAATGACAGCACCAACAACACGATTGACAAAACCGCAAGTGTTACGCGCTCGCGGGCACACTCATGACCGAGAACACATCAGCTCGACAGAGTGAGTGAGAGAGAG
>UELV01034071.1:0-11208 GCA_900490015.1 Megastigmus stigmatizans
ATATAATAGTTGAAAATTTCTAAATTTTTTCACTTTTTTTCGTGTAAAACACGCCATTTTTTTTTTTCAAGAGTGTTTTAGCAAAAAATAAGTCTCACCATTCGAAAGAACAGGACAAAATACGCCGGATAAGATCTTTCCGAAATTTTTCAAAACCTTCTTTTTAGCTGTAAAAAAGCCATCTAAGAAGTTGTCTGAAATATTGCTTATTAAATTTTGAGCTTTTGGGATTTTGCGAAATATGGCCATTTTGAAGAGGTTAAAAATATTTTAGAAACATGAAAAAAATTTTCCCGTAATATTTGAACATCGATTGCACTTTTTTGCAGTATTTTGAATTATTGTCATTGCATTTTCCTTATGAAAAAAATTCATAAAGTTGAAAATTTACAAATTTTTTAACTTTATTTCGTGAAAAACACGCCATATTTTTTTTTGCAGGAGTATTTTAACAAAAAATTGGTATCACCATTCGAAAGAACAGCTCAAAATACGTCGGATACGATCTTTTTCAAATTTTTTCGAACCTTTTTTTTATTGAAAAAAAGCCTTGAAAAAGATGTTGAAAATTCGGGGTCTTGGTCGTTAATGGGTTAATAGAATGTATAATATGTTCTTTGCTATGGCCTAATTTCATTCCTTTGAATTACAGTTTCAGCCAAACACAAAGAAACTAAACAGTATTACACTTTATACAATACGTTAGATGATACAAAATTATACTTAAGTAAAGAGCTATCTCTTCTGAATTCCATTCAAGATAATTACAACGAGTGAGTATATATCTAATTTTATAAAATATTTAAGTACACCGCTAAGGAAAAAGTTGAAATAAAAAATACTTAACTTTTACTGTTCGATTGTATTCAGTATACAAATGCCTAAAAAATACGTAACAACCCTCTTAATAAATTTCATTTATTTAACAGTAAATAACAATTTAACAAAGTAACGTAACAATGGCATCTTACCCACTCGTGTTTCAAGTTATTATAAACATAAATAAATATTTATCATTTGTAGATAATATTCTTGAATAAATATTGAACAAATAGTACCTTCGGCACAGAGGACAAAATACACTTACTGGCATCTTACCCTCATGGTTTGAATTATATAAAAATAATTATAATTAAAAAAATTTAACTTCTTACCATTTTTAAACTGCACTATTATAAATTTGAATATGCTAGTTGTTACGTCGATGAATAATTTTACATAAAGCTAAAAACTGTATTAAGCAATGAAAATCGAAGTTATGGAAAAAATGAACTGAAAATAAAAGTGAAAATTCGGTATTACAGTGTTAATGTAAACAGTTAATCATAATACAAGTTCCAATCGTACTTATAGATAGAATCGTCTTTATACTTATGCAGCGAAAATCTAGCTTTGTGGCGTTTTACTCACACTGACTTATTCCCCCGGTATATCTTATTATAAATAAGTAAGTACAATAATATATTTTATCCATTCATTTTACAGAGCGATGTCATCTAGCAGTGGTAGAGAACAATTCATAAAACAATTTGAACTTATTGTTGATGGAGTACAAAGAAATAAAGCAAAGGTATGATAGCATGCATAGACTATGGTAGGATTGCCTACTTCTTTCTAAATAATATACAAAATATTTTAATAAAAATAGGTGGAAAAACGTTGCGCCGAGGAGAAAAATCGTAGAGATGCTTTAAGTCGTCAACTTGTTACTTTGATGGAACAGCAAAGGAAATACGTTGCTGCGGTCAGGCAGCTTACAATTGAATGTCGCAAAAATGAATCACTTTTAGCTCGGTTACGCGGACCGTGAGCATTGAATGATTGAAAATACATTTAGTTGTATGGTTGTTACGATTTTTGTAATTAATATGGTAATTTTTTTATAATATTTAATAAGGCTATCTTTACTAAATATTTAATAAATCTTAATATTTTAATTTAATTTTAATAATTAATAAGGATAAATAAAATACTAAATTTTATGCAAACTCATAGTCGTTCGTTCATTGGTGTTATTCTCATTTAAATATAAATTTTTATATTCATCCAAAATTTCTTACAAATATTTTAAAAGGAAGATTGAGACATAAGCGTCATCTTAACTTTAACTAAATATTTTAATGTTAATTTTGATAGTTGGACACTAAAAAAAGAAAGAAACATATAAAGAAGCATGTCAAGAATTAGATACTGCATTTTTTCAATATTTTAATAAATGTTAATAAATTTTAACATTTATTTGTTATTATAATAATAAAAATGTGACACAACTGCCCCGACTATTTGATAGATGGAGTAAGTGTGTCTGATAGGTGGGCACAAATGTCATGATAAAATATGCATAAAATAAAATTTGTATATTAGATTTTAGTTTAGTTTGAATATTTTAATTTTAAATTAAAATTTGTAATTAATCTTTTCTGCAGAGTGGTTCTGGGTATACCAAACTCTAGTGCAGAACTTTGAATTGATTTTCCTTCTTTTACACTATCAAGAGTCAATTTCATTTGACCATCAGTCCAACTAGCTCTGTTAGACTTTTTTTATAATTATGCACCATCTATTACTTTCTATTTCTCAAATAGGTACCTATTATAACCACAGCGACTACTGATCGAAGTTTTGCAAATTCATTTAAGGTCAGAGCATCAGGTGATTTAACACCCATGCCCCACATCGATGCCTTTTTTATTATTAACATTATTTATAATATACTCTTCATCGAGAATTAATTGAAAAAGAAATTAAAGTTGATGAATCGAACTTTAAAATACACCCACTTAGAAAGATTTTGAATACTTAATTTTTGCCTAACTCTAGATAATAAATACCTGAGCGCTCGTCAAACCATATATTTATTAAAGTTTTTGTGGGAGTGACCGTTTAAATACTAAGCACTTCGTGCCCGAGTCTCCTCTACATTATTTTCCAATCATTTAGTAAAATACACTATAATTATTAAACTAAAGTAGGTTCAAATAAATTAAATAAAATAATTAATTAAAATCTGTAATCCTAAGTCAAATATATCGTTATAACATAATATTTGAATAGCATACTTCTTATTCTAATTAACAAAGCAGAAAGGTATTACATTCAGAATTGACACGAGGTCGTGTCAAAGATTCATAACCAAACATTTACACGCGATGCAGGGGCGCGACGTATCAAGAATTTCATTTTTCGTGATACTTCGTATTTCTTAGACTAATAATTGATTGCCCAAGAATCATCAATAATGAAATTACTTGTGAAAATGAATTTTTCTCTATAACAATACATCTTTGTGTCATTACTGTTCTATTTTGATTTGATTGCATGATAACTGCACATACATTTCAAAGCCACACATAAAACGGTATAATTCGGAAGTTTAAGGAGAAATTTTATCTCCTCCATTTTTTGTTCAATTTTTGTTTTTAGATTACGCAAAAATAGCACTTATATTGGTATTGCAGTTAACTTCTAATACGAAATGAATATTTTATTCAGAACAACACATGCTCCAATATAGTTTTACTTTCAAAACATAACAATGTCATACTTTTATTACAATTTATTTAATCCTCTTGCGCCCAGGCTTATATATACTGTATATATACATATATTATATAGTAATTCTGTGTATTTTGGACGAGATATCTCTTTTTTACTTGTTTCAACAAAGTCATATTAACACATTAACGTCCGAATAATTTTTATTTTTCAGTGTATGAATAATTTTTAAATATAGTGTTTCTAATTGTTTCAGGATTCATCTTTCGATTATAATCGACGATAATTATCGTTGCTAGAATCAGTCTGTCTTTGGTCTATTGCAAAGCTCATCAATATAAATTTATTTAAGAGAATATTTTGATAACTTCGTAACTGGCCTAATGTGACTAGGTTTTTCTTAAAATTATAACATACGTTTTTACAGAAGAATGTATTTTGTTTAAAATATTTACTGAAATCGTACCTGAGAATCTTCGTTTTCTGAAGTAGTATGTGTGCAATGCAACCGACACAAGGTATAATGACGTGATTACAGAGGTTTTATGTACAATTTTACCTGAGGTGGCACTCCAATATTAAATAATAAATAATATTAAAAATGGTAAAATTGCAAAGTATTACGATACAGAAAGGTATTATGAGCATATGCGAGTTACTCTGTTGGACTCATTTATCATACAAATACAGACAGATAAACTCATAATGATTCTTTTGTAATTTCTTAAACATATAATTTATCACCTCAAGTTCACAAAGTCAAATTTGATTTGAATATTGATTATTATAGGCTGCCCTCGTGTACTTGAGTTACCTTAAAAAAAGGAGAAACTTTTAGTTATGTCAATTTTCATCAATAAATATTTCTACTATCTAGTTATATACCAAAATTCGAATTCGAGTATTAAATTGAATCATTTGTTCCAATTTCCTTAAGAAATAATAAAAAAATAAAAATAGATTTTTAAATTTAAAAGTCGTTTTCGAAACGCAGAGGCTTCGATATACCTCATTTCACATCTTTTTTTTCTGATAAAAATACAGAAATTTGAATATTCAACATTTAAAAAATAATTTTAATGAAGACGGGATCCCCATTTCGCTGTTGCACCCATCGTCTTAGTCGGACGAGGAACCGTAGCAGTCTGGACAGGTCCGAGAATTTCTTAAGGAAGGTCCCTTCGTCGATTTGTACCGCGTAAATAGTTGTCGGAGAGGTTTCAAGGGATAGTGCACCCGCGCTCTCCCAGTCGGTCGGCCTCAATGCCTCTTGTTGCGATGTCCGCTGGGTTGCTCTGCGTTGGCACATGACGCCAGGTTTGCGAAGGCCAATACTCCTGGATAGGAGTAACATAGTTGTCGACCAAGGAACTTCCAGTTAGCTGAGCAGAGTGAATCCATCACTCCAGCTGAAAATATTATTTGAACCCTTAGGAATAGTGCTTTTCTCTGTATTTTGGTGGGGTAGAAGTACTAATATTTTTTTTATTATATGTATATGAAGTATCTTACCGCTTAGATTTAGGCTGTCGTAAATGTAGGAATTTTTTTCTTCCGCGTTATTCTCGCTAATTATTCAGGTAATAGTATATTATATATGTTGCCGAGAACATGTACTCTGGTAGAAAATTATCTAGTTTTATTAGAGCGCCTAGCTTATTTAGAGGGGCCCTTGAAGAATAAGCGGGGCGTCTCGATAAAACTAGATATATTTTTATCAGGGTAGAAAAAATAGTAATGCTATTGTAAACATTTTAAAGCTTAAGAGGATGCCGGAGTCGCCTGTTTTACCGACATTAGGTTTTTCAAACTTTTCTCTTTAACAAATTAATCAATTCACTTGAAACTTTTAGAGATGATAGAATGATCATACATAGAACGCGCTCAGCCCAGAAATTTTCGAAAACTAAAATAATATAGAAGCTAGAGAAGAAAATACCAAATTTTTACTGATTTCAATTCAATCCAAGAGATGGCATGATTCTGACTTTGCAATTATATTTCAAATTAAAAATATTATATTTACACAATTTATTGGTAATTTCAGGGCTGAGCGCGCTTCAATTATGATCATTCTATCATCTCCTAAAATTTCAAGTCAATTGGTTAATTTGTTAAAGAGAAAAGTTTGAAAAACCTTGTGGGTATTTCGATGTAGTAAGGGCGGGAAATTTAAATTTTTAGTGACTCCGACGTCTCCTTAATATGTAAATAATATGCAAAGAAAACAGTCAAATTTGCAGAGAATGCGATCTAACTTTCCAATAATTGGTGCGTTGACTGGAACATATATTAAAAAGATAAAACGTGCACGATAGTAAAAATGGATATTTTTTATTGGCACAACGTCTGATGTTAATTTTTTTTATTTATTATGCCTGTGCTCTATTATTTAATACATTTTGGAAATAATATACCACTCTAATATCTATATGAGTGTTCAAAAAAATTGTAGAGAAAAAATAAAAACTATCAAAAATCGAAAGAAATTTTTTTTATTGTTACACACGCACGCACGCAAGCACGCATGCATATACATACACATGCACAGACACAAAAAAAAATTTCTCAAAAATACTCAATTTTTGTTCCAATGATGTTAAAAAATGTTCGTAAGCGTTTTTTGTAAAATAAATTTTTTACCGATATAAAGTGTTCTATCTAAGTAAAATACTTCATAAATTTTAATAAAATACTCAAATGGAGTAAGTTTTCTTCGAAACTTATGAATTTTTCAGCTATTATTTCGAACTTTTATATATGTTTATGTATATTTATTATTCTATATTTATTTTTCTTTCTTCGGTTTTTCAATCTTGTATATAAATTATAGATATGTATGCGCATACGAAGAAGTGTATTTTGAAAATGAATTAAACTCAGGATTGGAATTTTCATATACTTTTCTTAACTATCTAAAAAAAAAACACAAAAAAAAGTCCTATAAATAAATATACTAAAAACTATTATTAAGTTAAGTAATTAAGTTTTTTTTTTCTGATTTTTGAAACAATTTGGTTATTATATTTTTAATTTCATTGTTATATTTAAAAAATTATTTTATTTAAACAGTATTTAAACCGTACCGAAGTTGGGGACAGCACCAGAGTTCAAATGTACTCAATTCTTCATATGAAATGTGTTTGTTTTTATGTTTCAACTACATTTATGTACTTATTTTCAAGATAAAATATAAATTTAACATTAAATTAAAAAAAAAAAAAAAACTTTAAAAAACGTTAATAAAAGGTGATGCGTTGTTCAGAACGATTGCACCGCGCTGAATATATACATACTAAATTTCAGGAAGGTGCTTCAATATTTAAATCAATTTTTTTTGTTAAAAATTTAAAGTACCTGAGAATTCTCCATATAAACTTGAAAAGTTTCTCATAAAGAGCAATTTTGAAAGTTAAAAACAAATTTCATTAACATATTATACAGTCTTAGCAGCCTGTTTATTCATTCACCTTGACATCTTATGCATTATGCACAAAAAATAAATAGAGAATTTCGATGGAAAAAGATTATTTTACATAAAATTCTCGATACAATAAAGTAGTACGTTAAAAGTTTTCCTATAGCCAACGCTAGACATGAGTGTCACGTAAAACTGGAAGCGAGAAGAACACTTGACTGGGATTTTCCGATTCCTGAAAGTCCGACAAAACTATAACGAACTGAAATCCGGTGGAGAAGGGCTCCAGCATATAATATACTCGTCGAGTCTCCCACGTCACCGTGCGGTGAAGCTTTTCGTTCGTGTTTGGGTTTGAAAACACTTGGAACGTGAAACACAGTATTGACTGCATGTCACGTTTCCGTATAGCCAGGCGGGACAATTTTCGCACTCTTTGTAAAATAAAGCGGTCGAATGAGGCTCTCGAAAAGGTAAAGTTATTAGCCATCCCCTGGCGCGCTTTTATGAATTAACACAGTGAACAAGTGCTTTTGAGCGCTCTTACCGCACCCCTGGCGTTGCGATGGCTGTGTGACTCGTCCAGAGTATATTTTTCTTTGGGTTTTTAATTAGTTCGGTCATTAATTAAATACGACTCTCCTTTGGACTCGATTCGACTCCGACAGCCTTCGTTTCTCTCTCTCTCTTTTGCATCACCCTTCCCTCCCGCTCTCTGCTCACTCATTCCACATTTACCTAACAGACCGACTCTTTTCTCCTCATCTGTCTTACCTTCTCCCTCCATTCCCTTCCCCTATTTTCTTATTCTTACCCTTTCGCGCATTCGTCGTAGACTGCTTGCTACCCTTTAGAAGTTTTAATTTCGCTAACGTGTAAACACGTAAGCACCAATTTATTTTACCGCTAAAGACGTTTTAAAAGATAAGCGTGTCGCTTGTTTATTTGGTCTTGATTTACGGTGGAAATATAAATATTTTACCCATAGTAAGAATGTTTGAAAGTTGCATATTTTCGTTAACTGAATACTATCGATTACTTTGTATGTGACCAAATTCATCTTGAATTCAACGGGCAGAGTATTTGTCGATCACCGACCATTTTGACAGTTGAGTATGTTATTCTCCTTGGATAATAATTTAACACGTATTTTTTTATATTAATAAAATTTTAAAATATAAATACAAAATTTATATTTTAAAATTGCAACATAATTTATCAATTTAAATATTATCTATAACTCTAATATAATAATTTTACTGTACATATAATTCTTTTCAAACTTTTTACACCCTTTTTAATAATTAATAAAAATTTAATAATTATATATTTTTTGTAATTATAGTTATGAAAAAATATGTAAGTATTTAGTACTGCCGAAATGTGGAAAGACTAGGCTCTCTACAAGCGCCTTCCTTGTTTCGGAAGTAAGTGCATGCCTGTAATTTTTAAGCATGCGAAGAGTACCAAAGACGCGACCGACAACATGTCCTGGTCCAGCAAAGTGTAGGGGTGAGCCAGGCGCCGCGACATTTAACCTCCCCAGAATACGAAAGAGCACGCCTCACTACCCGTAACCATGACCTTCGTCTTATCTGCATTAAGTATGAGCCCGTTGTTGATCGCCCACGCAGCAACCGCTAACGTATCTCTACTGACCGCCGCAATACCTACAGACAGATTAGCTAGTGGAAAGAAGAAGTAAATGGGGGCATCGCCAGCAAAAATAATATACTTTGAATAGCGAAGTACCGCGGGCAGATCGTTGACGAAAATTAAGAAAAGTAAGGGATCCAAGACAATGCATTATAGCACACCAGCTGTGAGTCTGATCCAGTCCGTGACTATGCCTCCTTGATGATTATCTACAGCCTGCAGACGATCCGCGAGGTAGGGTAAAGACTATGTGAATACGTCCTCAGTGACTGCAAGAAGTGTCGTCTAGGTGCTGTGACCCCTGCGAAAGACGGCCTGTCGGAGATTTAGAAGACCGTGTCTTTCTAGGTGCTGCGAGAGCTGGTTATGAACCAGGCGCTTAAGAATTTTTGAGATTTCTGGAAGCATCGCAATTCGACGAATTACAGAATACATAAGTGATATCACAGTTACAGCTTAATAATACACTAATACAAAATAAAATTCGCAAAAATAAGTCTCATATCTTTCAATCGAAAAATAAAAGTAAAAGGGGCAGCATAAAACCATACATAACAACTTACATGAAGACCATTAATTCATACATTTAAACCAATAAATACACGCATACAGTGAAAAATGGAGTATATGGGACGCTACAAAATAAATTAACATTCAGTAACGCCCCATGGCATACGTGTATACGTCAGTCTAGGTTTAATAGGTGCTTACCCACCGCTGATTTAAACCTGCCGAACGAAAGAATGTAACGTATCTCGGCAGGCAAAGAATTCCAAAAATGCGCACCTTGGACCTGGAACGAGCGCCTGCCCGTTTCGGTACGCAACCAGGGGAGCGCGACTCCTTTTATCTCTCCCCTTACAGGGCCCCTAGGCACATATCTGGAGAAGAGACACTGCAGACTGTATGATGTATTCATACAACGATTTTGCACATTAGTACAGCCATGAAATAATGTCTCCTTGAATCAGTGCGTAGCCAGCCCAGGGCAGTTCTGTGGGGAGAGACGTGATCATCCCTCCTCAAGCCCATCAAGTACCTCACACATGAGTTTTTCAGAACTTGGATACGGTTTCTCAACTCCTGAGGGGCATCCAGCAAAACAACAGAGCAGTAATCCACATGCGGGAACAGCAACGCCTCAGCAAGCCTTTTGCGCAAAGTCTCGGTGGTGTAAAAATTATGTGTGTTTAAATTAGAATTTTCTTCGCGCAGCAATGCCTGTGATATTTGAGAGAGAGAGAGAGAGAGAGAGAGATATTAGATTAATAATTCGTTTATTTGACCGGGAGGTAAAACCTCATTTGGCCACAATAGTATATAAATACATAGAGCGTATAGAAAAGTTTTTTTTGAAAAATGCATTAAAATGAAGTAACAGTAACACTATAAAAACATTATATACAATATGTACATGTAACACTTAAACATTTAAAAAATTAAAAGTTTGAAAATTAAAAAAGAAAATAGCATCTAGTTTTGGCGTGAAGTTAAAAGTGATTAAAAAAGAAAAATAAATGTGCATGATTCTTTGTTATTCTTGAGACTTCGAAGCGTGGATGATTGTTGCTGTCCAATGGTGGTGATGATGCTACAGTGGTGCCACCTCGAGGCCCTCGTTCAGGACTCTAGTCCTCCAGTCGGCTAGATCGCGCCGTAGCAGCTCTTCGATAAGGTCAGCCCTGTACCTCATTGAATTTGATGGACTGAACGGTGGCGGTGAAAATTTGTTGAGGATGTCGGAGGCCGTGATGGTGAAAGAGCGGCGCCACGCCTCGGTTCTCGGAGATGCGAAGGAAAGAGCCCTAGGAAGAAGCCTAGAGGAGGAGCGAGCAAACACGTCGATGTTCATACGCTGGAACCTGACGGCAAGGTATTCTGAGTTGCTATACGCCAAGATGTTGAACGCCAATGAGCCTATGAAGAGCTCATGGCGTCTGGCGGCAGAGACCCAGCCCAGGCTAATGCGGTGTGGGGTGACGTCCGAAACGAGGGACATTACCACACACGAAACGCACACACGCATTAAGTACACGCTGAATCCTCGTGCTGTGCGTTTTGTCCAGATCGTGATAGACAGCGCACGCATAGTCAAAATGCGGAAAAATGAGACTCTCGACTAAGTTCTTCTTCGTTGGAATAGATAGAGCATGCTTGTAATGTTTTAGGGTACGAAGCGAACAGAAGACCCGACGTAGAATTTGATTAACGTGCGGAGTCCAGTCGAGAGTGGGGGTAATTATCACACCAAGATTCTTAACATGAGATGCGTAAGGAATAGGCACCCCGCGAACTGTGACTTTGGGGATGCTCTCGAGGTCAAGGCGAGAAATGAAGGCTTCGTTAACCAAAATCATAGCCTTGGTCTTCGCGAGGTTAAGAGAGAGACCGTTTTCGGCAGCCCAGACGGCCAGCGCATCTGCGTCGCGAGTAATCGCAGCGATGCCCTCACGAAGGTTGGCAGGCGGGAATGAGTGGTAAATTTGAGTGTCATCGGCAAAGATCATGCTCCGCGCGACACTCAGAATTGACGGCAAATCATTAATGAAAGCGATGAAAAGCAGGGGGCCCAGGACGCTTCCCTGCGGAACGTCGGCCAAGACCCTGAGCCAATCTGAGGTCGCGCCACCCTCATCCAC
>UELV01034231.1:4743-18599 GCA_900490015.1 Megastigmus stigmatizans
CTCTCTCTCTCTCTCTCTCTCATGCTCGTCATGCGGCGAGACAGGTTTGAGGTTAGGTTTCGGAGCGAGCGAGTGCGCGAGAGAGAGAGAGAGAGAGAGAGAGAGAGAGAGTTTCTTAACGTGTATGACTTGCAAAAACGGGGAATTTTAAGGATCTCGGGAAGGTTCTCGGTTGTATGTGTGTGTGTGTTGGTAACGATCGAAACTCGCTCGGAACACGCGACGTATTATACGGGGGCGCCGACAATGGCGTCCACGACGACAGCAGCAGCAGCAGAAGCAGCAGCAGAAGCAGCAGCGGCGGCAGCGGCAACTTCAGGCTCGTAAAAGGCTCCGGTTGGGATCCGTCTGTGTCTTGCGAGAGAGAACGAACGGAATTCGCGCGAGTCTATAATTTTCACTCGCGCCCTCGTCCCTCCACCTCCTCCCCGCCACCCTCGGCCCGGTTCGCCTTCACCACCGCCGCCTCCTCCTTCTCCTCCTCCTCTGCACCGACGTTTTCTAATCTCGCGCATTTAAGGGCCGAAGACTCGCACCTTTGCGCTTTCGTTATATAACAAAAGGCGAATGTTGCGCCGCTTCATTGCCGCAAAATACTGTAATTTCGGAGCTATTTTATATCCGTAGCGCGCGAGCGAGCGCCGGAGCGCTTTTTTCCACGCCATTCATTCCGTTTTCTTTTCTGGCTTTGCGTGCGCACTTTCTTTCTCTCTGCTGCAGCCTTCCCGTGCCTCCCCCTTTGCCAATTCCCCCCTTCCTCCCTTTCTCCCCCCTTGCCTTGCCTCTCTCGCCGTCCCTCCGCAGGAATGAGAAGCGTTTAAACGCCGCTCCGAGGGAAAGCAGGCGCTGTTTTTCCACTTGTTTCTCGCGCGCGCTCGCGCTCGCCCGTTCACTCGCATTTTTATTATAATAAACTACCGAGTGGCGCAAAAAATGTTATTGGGAATAGCGATGTTTTGTTGGGTTGTTGTAAGACGTTGGCGCGGCTCGAGGACGCGGCCGCGCGTTTTCAAGCCGCGAATCTTTGAGGCCTTTTTTTTGAACGCTGCGGGAAATTGCGTTTTGGCACGAGCCGCGATCTTATACCAAATGGGAATTTCTTTAGAAATTGTTCTCGCGGCATTGAACGGTCGTAATTGCGCCCCGCGGATTCATTATTCCAAATGAAATAGTATATGCATTTCGCTCGCCGGAGAAATATTGAGAAATAGCGGGGGTCGTTGTAGTTTACGTAAAGCATGCTATTTTTTTGCAGTCTCCGCAGCAGTTGATTACTCAGCGTCAGGGAAGATAAAAAAAAAAGCTCAACAAATACCTGTAACACACGGCCAGTAACTACAATATTTACGTAGCGCCAGTTTGCTTTATTTTTAGGTTGTTAACAAAAATGGACTGTAATCGAATACAAAAAAATTTGGCAGTAACAATTTTTCTGCTCGACTTGCCGCTAAGGTATGCATAATCCGAAAATAGAACTGAATTTCTATCCTCGAAGTTCTTCAATTGAGGAACGATATTAAAATAATATTCGAGATAATGTCAGTTCGCTTACTTATTCAATCTAAGAAAATCGACAAACTATTTCCGGGCGCGACTCTGCAGTCACAACTGTCAAATCGGTTCAATAGGACTCGTAAATAAAGGGTAGACGTTTTCCCGTTTCCTACGGCGCTCGTGTGTTTTTTTTCCTCCGAAAATCGTGCACACATCGGTCTCATTAAGCTCGCGGGCTCTCGCGTACTCGAGCAGAAATTGAAATGAGGCTCTCGCTCGGCTGGATCGAAAGAAAAAGCAGCGAGTAGGCAGGCGCAGGCAGTCAGGCAGTCAGGATGGCGGCCAGGCAGCCGCTTACATAAGCCGGTGCATTTTAACGTGTAAACGCGGCGGTGGTATGGGGTTAAATGAGCGGGATTACAAGTGTGTTATAGCAAACCGAGGGTATATAAGTTTGACTGTAGCATGTGGGCCTATGTGCTGCAGTATGCGATGAGCGAGAGAGAGAGAGAGAGAGAGGGGGAGAGAGAGCAGCTCGTGTACACACAGAGAGGCCAACTTGTCGGCTATCTACGACTTTCGAAAGCTCGTTAGCCTCTCTCGCGCAGAAGAGAGAGAGAGTGGGCGCGCGTGCACTGCGCTTAACGAGACTAAATTGAAATCGATCTATGGCCCAAGCGATGTGCGTCCGTCCGCGCGGTTTCTCTCCCTCTCTCTCTCTCACTCTCTCTCTATCTCGGTCTCCTCGCATCGATCGCTCAAGAAATTCGCGAGTACGATTACGTATATGTGTTGGCTGTGTATGCGCCTTGGTGCGCCCGGATTTGCAGATTCGACACTTGTTCGCTCGTGCGTAGGAAATTCCGGGGCCTCGTTTGCATTGTGGATTTTTACCAAGTTGGAAATTAACTGCTGAATATTGGAGCTGCAGGACTGCCCAGTTGTAGTCTCGATATTTTTGGGATGCGCGAGGTTAATAAATGCCACTCGTTGTGAGGATAAAATTCGCTTCGACGACATCAAAGTTTTAAAGTTCTTTATTTGAAATATCAACATGTAGCTGCAGGATGTGAGTTTCTTTTTTTATATAATTATTTAAGGACGCTCTATTTATACTCCTGCTTAACTCGGTGATAATCAGCGACGGATCTCTACGGTTGTCAATAAAGCACATCTAATATTTTTACAGACGATGTTTAAATCGATCAGTTTATTGTTCGGAATAAAGTACAGATATGTAGACACAGCATGATAATTAACTTCTATCAATCAAACATGACCTATGGCCTATACATACATGTATTCTAAAGGGATTGGAATTTCCATGAAGTACAATTTACTAAATCTAAGAAATGCGAATGCCTGACCACATAGTTACAATTCTACTTTAATTACTCTTAATCAATTTTAACGAGTTCTTCAAAAGACACAAAGTAAATTTCTAATTTAAAAAATAATAAAAATCACATAATTATTTCACCTATTTAAAATGAATGTATCTTTTGCATTTATTTTAAAGATATATTAACGAAGTACGCAATCAAAAAATGATTATTGTATTTATAGCTATAATTTTTGCTTAGTAAATTAAATTTTCTTATATACCGACGTAAAAGAGACTTATGCATTTATGATCCTAGATTTTCATGTCTATTAACCTCTCAAGTTTATCCTGCTTACGATATTTTCTTTTTGAAAAACTACTTGAGTGCACAAACTGTAGTACCTTCAGTGCTACATATTTGACGCTCCGGGATAAGAAATAATGTGAAATGCGCAAATGTAGATGCAAAGTGAAGTTTTGCATACTTTTCAAAAAGGGGAAAAAAATAGTATCAGAAGGAATTACTGCTTTAGCGAAATTGTTGCAGCTAACTTTTGTTAAAAATTAATTCATAATACGAAAACTTTTATAACGAAAAAGATGGCATTTATAATTTTTTTTTTATTTGCACAACATTTTTCTGTTAAATTGTACAATCGCTATATCAATAGTGACTAGACAAGTTTTCCAACAAATGCCGTCGGTATATATATATACTCGGAGATAGCTTTAAATAAGTAAGTCAATTCCTGTATGAACCTTTTAGCGCTACTTACTTAAGCTCCTAATAATTGTATATTCAATAATTAGCGTATAATTATTGTGAAAGTAATATCATGCAGGCAGATATTTATGAAAATTTAATAATTTCATGAATCGCATGTTTTTTGAAAAACGTATTCACTTAATTTTTTACGATAAAATTAATTCTCAACAAATATACCCCGGATATGAGACTTTCTGTTACATCATTATTTCCAACTGAAGCTTCATCATATCATTGATAGCGAGGCATCGATTTGCTTTAATTTGTAAATCAGCGGACTATCGAAGCGGACTTAGCGAATGAATTTTATCCCGTAAAGGGTTGAAAAAACTTGAATCATTCGAACCGGATCGTTGGCGGGTAGGTAAAAAGAAAGTAAAATAAAACTGAACAGTTTTCAGGCTTGGCAGCTTAGCGGGAAAATGTTAGAATTTTATCCCGCAAAGTGTCCTAAACCGCTTTATCTTTTTCCGAGCCAGCGAACCCTCCGGGGGCTTTAACCGAATGGTCGTCTAATTGAATATTTTAAAGGCGATCATTTCGGTAAATGTACGTTCTCAGCCCATAACTTGGTCCGATGGAAAAGCTCTCTGGAAACTAATGCATCCCTTAATCCCATAGCTGTGAACTTTCGGGCGGCCAAGTTCTTCCGCGAATGCTTCCAAGTATAGAAAATTTTCACGCAGAAATTACTTTGGACCTGCAGTGATAGCATAAGACGCGCGAGCGCCGGATAATTAGCGCGCACGCGCGCGACTTTGCCCCTCTTTGTTCTAAATTATTTAGCCAGAATTCGGGGAAAATTTTCTTATAGCGCAGGAGCTACTTTTATTTCAAGGCAATTGGGTTGTTTTCCAACGAGGTGGGGGGAGATTGTTAAAAAACAAAATTGTGAATGTTGGCTAGTTTGAGAGAACGTCCAAACACTGTGTTTATAGAAATTCGAAAAATTTCTAGAAAATACAATATTATAAATAGTTTAATAGAAAAATCTAACTTTGAAATTAATTATGAATTAGTTTATCTAATGAATCCAATTAACGTTATATTTTCAAAGTGAGCACGTTCTATATGTAGAAACGCGATTTATACGAGCTTTTTCTGAATTTTTTAGTGAAAGAAAAGACTTATTTCTTTTTCTGCAGCATTTTTCATGTTTAAATTTGGAATGAGGACCTGTCATTTATAAAATAATTTTTTTGTGCGCGTTCTACCTTCTTCGTTTTTCTATAAATATATGATAGAGACCACCTAGACAATTGTCACTCGTTATAAAATATGAAAAATGTTATAAAAAATGTCTAAATAAGATTGGAAAACCGATGTGGTATACCAAATACGTAAAAGTAAATAAGTTGCGAGTTGATCAGACAATAGATATTTTCTATCTTAGCTACTACGTTATTAATAAAAACTTTTGGCAATCGTTAAATAAGTTATTCATCAATTATGCATTGAAATTTGTAGAAGAAGCACTACAAACTAATTAGAATTAGAACAGGAAGCTCGAATGCTTGTGAAAATGCTGTGATAAATGAAAACATACTTGAGAACTATCAACAGTAAAGAGACAATGAATCACCTATATAAGCATCTTAAAATAGAAAGAGTCTTTACATCATAGCTAATCACGCATCCTTCCGACTTTTGGATAATGTAATTAATTTACCATGACGGCAAGTAATAAACAAAAAAAGTTTCAGCCCCTTGGAAATGGTGAACAAATAAATCGAATCCATTATCGGATCAGCGGCATCGAGTCGCGCGTCGCCAGCGTATTAACCGAGCGTTCGATACCGAAAAATCAACTACCTATACACTCGGACATTACATAGAGATCCGTATCGCAGTCTAATGAAAGCGAGTATGGAACAAGTGGAAAAGGGAGAGAGAAAGAGAGTCGTCACGCGTCCCGACTTTTCTCATCACCAATAAATTTTCGACACACACGGTCCGCATATTTCGATTGCTATCTGGACACACACACACACTTATACATAGGTTTACGCTCGACAGCCTGTCAACGCGCGTTTGAATATTTCATGCGGCCGCTTGCGCATGTAGTTGTGTACCTATATATAGAGAGAAAGCGCTCAAGAAGAAGCGACTTCTGTTTATGTACACGTACACACGCTTATAGACACTGCACATACACATACACAACACACACACACACACATACACGCAGACACAAGTGTTTCGTTCATAACGAGCGAGCCGCCAGCGGTTAGTATAATTTAAAAGCTTTTCACACCTCCAGTTCTCTCTCTCTCTCTTTCTCGAGCCCCCCCCCACCCTGTCTCTCTCTGTCTTTCCAGAGAGCCGCGCGTCCGGCAAATAATTTTCGAAGCGAGCTGCCGCGGCCTCGTGCGCCTGCGCCCGGCGGCTCCCAGTGGCGGCAAAAGAGCGAATACACACTTGTCTCCCTCTCTCGCAGGTGTGTGCGTACAGAGCGCGAGCCAAGAGAGAGAGAGAGAGAGAGAGTTTGAGTGGTAGTTTGCCGGAGGGTTCGCGCGCCGGTGGATGCCAGTCAACGTAGGCGCGCCATCCACGTCGCAATGCTCGCTCTCGCCATTCCCGCACTCTACCTCGTGGCATGGGCTTCCGCGCTGAACGATCCCGCGACAGGTAGATCAAACGACGCACTTACACCAATTTACCAACACACACACACAAACACATACACACACACCTTCACAACTCACCATTGAAGGACGGCTTTCTCATTCTTATACTTTTCTCCCTGTACTTGGATACACGTGCGCTTCAGTTGAGACCGCAACTGGTTGAATTGAGCGGACAGTTGTTTGTGAAAGTTGAGCTGCATGCGTGCATGGTACCTAGGCCTTTTTCAGTGCAGCTGTTGACCACTGACTCTCATTAGCCTATTTTATATGTATATTCGGCAAAGTCAAAATTCAGTGAGTTAAAAGTGCAGTTCGCTTTGAGCGTATACGTCCTTCCTTCCTTCTTGTCGTTAAGCTTCAGCCAGACGTACTGGCGAGTTTTACCTATGGTACTTGTCTTGAAGAATGACGTGTAAGGGTAATGTACTTTAGCGGCTCAACATCTATTTTAACATAAGAGTACAATATTGTCCCTCTAGAAATCTTAATCCACAATAACCAAAGATTATAAAGGCTTATTCTTAACTAAGTGGAGAAACACAACTCGTACGTTAATTAAAATTTCATACCGAGAAAGTTCACATGGATAATTAAATCTAGTCTATTGCGGATATAGCTTATAGGTTATTATTACACAGGGGGAAACATTGCGCTGACAAAATTGTGGACAAATTGTTTTCGATTGTATCGTAATTTCGGGCTATCCAGTCGGCAAACTCGAAACGACAAAGTCGATTAAATTTCTTTTGTCGGCTAAAAGTATTCGCGATAAACTATGCCCAGCTGTACGCCTTGTCACGAGAGTGTGAATTTTTTTGTTTCGAGTTATTTGACTTTGGACCAGGGTTGCTTTTCATGAGAAACCTTATCCTGAAGTTGGGGGATAAACTCGATTTTCAAACTCGCCCGAGATTTTGTTCAGTGAAAGCTTATTGTGTCCTCTAAATTTTCGTGTATGCTCTTTGAAAGATTTACATCGAATACGAGCGAGAACGAGTTTCGCAGCAATCTGCATTTTTATCGTGCACTCGTACGTATGATATATACAATTAATAACGTACATTCGGCTTACATTTTTAACGTTTTACAAGGTTACTAGAATTTTATTTCAAAATGTGTCTTTGCTTTTATTTCAACAATACTCGTGTCAATTTAACTTTAAAACTTTACAAAATTGATTTTCGCACAGTGATTCGCAAACATTCTTTCGAATTTAATGCAACAAGTCTATTTGTTTTTATTCATGAGAAAAGGTAATGGCAGTATGATGAAGTGAGCGCATAACGGTGTTAAATTTTATGTGCACAAAAAAATCCATTTATTGTTGATGTCATTCATATTACTAATTGGAAGTGTAGAAAATATTTGATTCTGTAAAGTTTTGAGTATATAGCCACAATACTTGATGTTTTCGAAAAACAATTGAACGAGTCAAAGATTCACAAATATGTATCTATTTGTTAAACATAAATTCAGCAAAATATTATTATATTATAGAATATATATTTAATATTTATAAAATTATAATATAAAATTTACTGATTGCCTTTTTCTTCTAATACATTTATTAATAATATATCACTCATTCACATGCATTCTATTTAAAATATTTCATTATAATTAATTCCAGTTCAGATATATCACCATGAAAATACATTTAATATGATTGGAATTGTATAAATATTTAACTTGGACTTACACTACGTATACATAGCAAAGTTACCGAGAATCGCGCATCCCTCCACAACTAAAGCAAATAATTAATTTTGAAAACAATTTGAAGGCAATGATTCAAGTGTTTCGAAGGAAATGTCCTAAAGAAGTTTATTCGATTCTGATCGAAGTAGCGTTTTTCGGCCCCCGCAATGATCGTCGGTCGCGCGTATTTAAAAAATTGAAGGATATCGAAGCGTCTTGTACACATAGTTGTGCGCGTAATTTATGCTGATCATGGCGACAAGAAGCGGCGAAAGAAGCGGCAGAAGTTGAACTTCCCCCACAAGTTGAACTCTCCGCCTCGTTCGCATATACATATAGAGCTGAATGGGATTTATTTTGTTCTCCCTTCGACTCGACAACTTCGTATTTAGAGGCAGCCAGAGAGAGAGAGAGAGAGAGAGTGAGACTACGAATTCGCTCCTCCTTATAACTTTCCAAAGTGCTTTTTCCGCCGCGCGCACGGCAAACGGAGAGTAGAGCGAGAAAAAGAGAGAAAGAAAAAATTTCCAGATTCACGCAGCTTGACGTGTACCGTCTGTATAAACGCGCTCTCGCGCTCAACTTGTTATCGCGAAGTGGCTGTAGTGCATCAGAAGAAAGAAAGAGAGAGAGCGAGAAAGAGAGAGAGAGAGAGAGAGAGGGGAGAACGGTCTCACTGATTTCTTCCTTTTTTCTCTACCACTCGATGAGTCTCCTTTTTTACGATGCTCAATTCCGAGTTACAAAGTTTACCTTATGTGCCAGTGTCACTTGGAAATCGGTTGGATCCTCTGAATGCAATTATAAAATCCACCCTTAAAATCACTTTTATTTGCCCAGTGACATTTCCCTACCGTTCTTCGCAAAAATATGGGCTTATATTATCTCGGCTTTATAAAAAAATGGTCGGTAACAGTTTCTGCCCAACGCAACTGATCAACAGTAAATGTATACTATCTCTAATAATAGGTTTACGTTATGAACAAGATCATCGGATAGTAAAGTGCATATTGTTCGGAATAATTACAAATATATTTACTCGTCATTGTTTGCGCGGTCGGAACGGCGCGGCGGCCGAGTACACTCGTAGTACAGAATCTCGTATAATAGGGCTTTGTTCGGTACACTTTGGCATCGACTTTCTACCAGAATATAATGGCTTCGAAATCGCTTAATTGATTGTGGCCCAGGTATTTTAATCGAATGCGTGTCTCGGATGTAATGGATCTTTATTGTGCATGCTAATGCGACGCGCGTCCCTATAGAAAGCCAAAATTACAATTCGCTCAGATTTTTAATTGATTGCTTTGTACTACTCGTAGATTGTCCGCTCTGTACCAAAAGCAAAGTGCGAGCACTCGGCTCGTAATCAACTTTTGATAAATCGTATGAATTAGTCGGAAATATTTGTTTGTCAAGTTGATAATGGCGAGTGCGCGAAATCTAGATACAGTTGGAACTATTGAATTTGCATTGATAGTATTCGACTCAATGAACAAAACTATAGCAAATTGTAATTATTCCAAAGCTTTTTCAGAATAAAACATTTATTTTTAATATAATTATAATTTTCTCAAAATAAATAGTCCTGTGCGAATGACTAAAATGTTTAATGATCTGAAAATCATATACTTTATCACAAATTTAAATTATAATATTCGAGGTAATGAATAATTAAGTGATACCTAAAATTAAAGTGCAACGTGAATATCAATTCGATGTGTTTAATAATTTTGTATAATAATAATTACATGAAAATATCGCTCATTATATGTATAAATTGAATGTAAAGGGAATATAAGCGAGTAAGCAATGAGAAGGACAGAGAGAGAGAGAGAGAGAGAGAGATAAAGAGGAACGGGTTGACCAAGCAATCTCATTTTGGATTACATTTGAGGGAACGAGTCGGCGAGTTTCTGATTCATTGCAGGCGGCTCATGGCACATAGATTTTGCGTGTGCTTCCTGTCGTAAACATTTGTCAACTCGTCGTAGTCGTATTTTACGGTCGTTAACGCAGACCATGCGGTCGTAAGTTGTCGCTGATTTGCTCCTCATGTCTCGTCGTGATAATCTCATCACCTAATTACTGGGCATTGTAAAGCTTTACTTTTCGCTAATATTGCATTGCAGATCTTAATAACTTTTGCTTTGTTTTTTCTTTAGCAGATGAATTTTCTCATTCGAAATAGGATTCTATAGAAATATATTTCTATCGAATATTTTATTCTCATTAATATCGATAGAATTGAATGTATAAAGTAAAGTGAAAGATATTTTAATCTCAATAATCTCAATAAAAACAGCCGATCGACGCACGCTACTCCAATCGTAACTGATAGAAGAGGTTAGAAATTGTCTATAATAGTCCTTAACGTTCCCCAAATAGCATGCTATATAATAATCAAAACATTGCTCTTTCAAAAAACGTCATAAGAACATATTTCAAGCATTCCTACATAAAAATAAGAGTTTTTTTTCGTGTATTTGTATTTCGTGCATGCACATATGTGTATGTGTGTGTGTGTGTAATTATGTTTGTTTTTCTTGGTATATGACTATGACTGCTGAAAATAATACTTTTATTTTTTTTTCATGAAGATGGGAGTATATACAGCGTATTATTGTACGGCGTCGAACTAAAATGGTATCAGAATACTTCAGAAACAAATCTGGATATTAATAGAATAATATAAGTGGTCTGTAAATGAGTCTGTAATCTGTAGAATGTTCTAGTACTGCATACGTAATCTAGTATTTACATTTGAATTCAGCCTTCCATATTGATTTTAAGTTACTTTTTCTTAAAAATTTCCAATTTTAAAGAAATGAAAAATCGTATATGGATTGTCAAACTCAATTACGCAGTCCTATATTTTTATTCCATTTATTTTCAGAATAGTTTTATAATTTATTTAAAATTTCGTAATTTCATTTAGGTTCATGTGCTGGTACGACCATTTTAGTTGAGCTGTAGAAGTACCATCTACCGCTACCTTTACATCTAGAATTCTCATTGTATGATTACTTCTATTGTTGTTAGTGTGACGAAAACAGATTTTTGTTATTTCCCTTTTCCTTTTTTTTTTATAAATGTTTGCTAAATTTTTTAAAATCTATAAGTACCATGTATTTTGAAGATGTTTTAATTACCTATTTTTGAGAGATTATATGTTATAGTGTGTACCTTCGTCGTTCTTTTATTGTGATATATTATGATATATATATGGGGAATTCTTTTTCGAATCAGCCACCCCCCCCCTCCCCCTGCCCATTTTAATTTCCAAGATGGCGGATCCAATATGGCGGATCTACTTTCTAGGTTAAATACCTTTTACCATACAATTCATGTCAAACTCGTTACTCGGGGGTTAAATTAAAATTTAATATTTTTGACTTCAGATTCGTAATCAGCGACCCCGAAGACCCCTAGAATAGTAAAATAGTCTAAATTCATCCAAGAACTATATTTTTTTGGGAAATTTTGACGGAAAAATTGCATTTTTTTGACATGCCGTGATTGAGGCAGCTATTTTGAGGTTAGGATTGATTTTTAGTAAAAAAGACGACATCGAAAACTACACTTCGTAACGAAGATTTTGGTATGCTACTAAAGTTTCTTCTCTCAAAAGAAAAATGGGCAGGTGAGGGTGGCTGATTTGAGAAAGAATTCCCCATATATTTCCCCATAAGTATACTATTTAAAACAAATAATTATTAAAATATAATTAAAAATACTTATTAGTAGAGGTTACTTAAGTGATTTTTAAGTGATTATTATGATTATTTTACGAGAAAAGCTACTTATATTCATACAAAAAATCTCAATGAAATTTCATATAGAAATATGGTTTTTTATATCTCGTGTATAGTATGGAATTGTGATAGCTAATTCAGTTAGAAATTTAAGATATTATTTGAGTTTTAAGGCCGTTACAGGTAAAAAGAAAAAGTAACAGGAACAGGAACTGGAACAGATATTAAGGAACAGTTGCGCTATTCCTATCGTATGTATTTAATATCGTATTATCCAATCTCTAAATTTAAAATATACAAGTACCCTATTGATTTCAATATTAAGTAATAATATAAGGTGCTAGTTTGCAATAGCAAGGATAATGTACATAAGATTATTGCTTTATAATTGTCAATCATTCTCCTAAAATAAAATAAATTAAAATTTAAAAATTTTAAAAAACTGTTAATTCAATGAGTGGTGAAATTTTTTATTTATTACTTACTTAGCCAGAATAATAAGAATACTAATAATAATAATAATAATAGTGCTCTAAATTTGACTTGAATATTTTAAATTTTGTGGTTGGATAATCAAATATTAAATACATACCATAGGAATAGCACAGCTGTTCCTCAATATCTGTTTCTGTTTCTGTTCCTGTTACTTTTTCCTTTTGCCCGTAACGGCCTTTTTTAACAGTTTAAATTTATTTTTCTTTTTGGATTAATGAGACCGATATAAAATTCACAACAAATGTTTGGAACTGTCTCCAATTACCTATAATTTAAGACTTTATTATCCCTTAAAATTTCTTGCGTAATTTTTGTTATTTTTAAAAATGTAAGATTTAAGGGGAGATCGGAACCAGAATTTTGCATAATCCTTGATACTTTCGAGACGCTGATGACGACGCGCTCGATTCTCCGCTCGCCGACATTATTATTGTGCATAACGAGTTCCAAAATTAGGAAAAAGTGAAGCGCTAATGTTACATGGAAGTGCATAATCATATGGATATTGGCAATGGCGCTCTAGAATATTTTGGTGTGGCTATTGTTTTATTAGCGTGTAAATTGATGACCGATGTGTGATTCTAGGGGAACTAAGTACCCAATGAATCGGCAGCGATTTTTATGTTATACGAGTCAATGAAAATCATAATTATTCTGTTTCCAAAAGTATAATGAATAAAAAGTAGGACGCTAATTAGTTCGATACTTTAATATCTCGTGGATCGTACTTCATTAGAAATCGCTCGAGATCATTAAATTGTTCGAATAATGGGTAGAAATTGTTTGTTCATGAATAATACATAGCAAGCAAAGTGTATCATAGCTAGTGAAACCATAACAGTTTGCAGTTTATGTATAAAATATTTTGCAAATCCTATTATTAAGATTGTCAAAAATTTCAATTTAAAAATCGTAAGAGTAATTATTTATTGTTTATTTCCAGTATGAATATTACATGAATTACTATTACTATAGAGGTAGCCATGCTACCTGTACGTAGTGACTGGCTACTTATATACATTTCATGCATATTTAAAAAATTACTCGTTTGGAATTTTTTGCAATTTGGACATTGAATATTTTATGCAGCTTTCTCCTCTAATTATTATAGTACAGTATAAATTGAAATTTAACTGCTTTCAGAATATTTACAATTTTTATTCAACTAATTATTAAGCCAATTTATATAACTAAAGATGTTACCGCCAAGTATATAGTGCATCGTCCCTTTTAAATACATGAGGCAATTATTAGACCCAATGCATAATTTATCCCGATATTGAAATATTGAAATAAAATTTTTATTGCTATCAACAGCGCGCTGTATCCAATTTTCGATGTTTGGAAGAGAAATTCTGTAGCGAAATTATAATTTAATTTGAGAGCTGAAGAAAACAAATTTCATTATCTTTGGCATATCATGATTTTTTGATAAATACAAAGACAAAATACATACAGCTAATTATACACGATAAGCTAAATTGCTCGTGATTACTTTTTTGAGCGTTAAATGCACTTTCTGTACGGCGATTTATCGGTTTTTAATCGAGTTTATTACAGTCTACTCCACATACACTTCATATCTATCTATCATATTACAATAGAAGCTCTTTCATCAGACAAATTTATCCTAATTTTGAATCAATTAACCGCACATACACACACACACACACACACACACACACACACACACACAC
>UELV01034417.1:0-10485 GCA_900490015.1 Megastigmus stigmatizans
AACATGTTCCATTGTTTCTTTCTCATTCTTACATACTCTACATACTTTATCGCATTCACTCTTCCAATATTCATTTGCTCTTTCCTCATTTCCTACCCTAAATCTTGCTATAATACTTCTTTCCCACCCTTTTAAATCTTTGGTTAAGTATTCGGGAGCATTTTCAGTCATTATTGTCTTATATCTAATGCAACTTTTCGATATATCTATTTTTGCTTTCCTACTTTCTATATCTTTCTCTTTCCATCTATTAAACAATTCTTCCACTATTTGACCACCCTCCATTCTTATACATTCTCTTTCGTTTTTTTCTAGATTAACATTTTTCCAACACATTTTTCTATCTGTCTCCCATTTTCCTTGACTTTCCTCCTTTTTTCCTTTCTCTATTTCATTCAAACACTTTTTAACCAATTCTTTATCCGACTCTCTCACTTTTTCTTCATATGTAAATGCCCTTTTAATCGCTTTTAGGCTAGTTGAAATTTCTTTTGTTTCTTCTAAAACTAAATAATCTGCCGTATTCCAGTGCATTCCTAACACCCACTTTAAATATTTTCTTTGTACTCTATTCAATTCTAATCTTCTCTTCCACCCCAAAACCTCCGCTCCATATAATCCTACTGATTCTACTAAAGCTTTATATAATTTAATTCTTCTTACATATGAATTCTTAAACATACATTTTCCTATACTCCATGTACTTCTCATAGTTACTCAGTTCCCTTATTTGTCTGTCATTTTCCCCGTTCTTTTGCAAAATAAAACCTAAATATTTCATTTCTTTAACCTCCTCTATTTCTCCAGCAACGCATTTGCATACTATTTTCTTTTTCTTACCCCTGCCCTTTTCAAAAACTACTACTTTTGATTTTTTTATACTTATCTCAAAGCCTTTCTTCTTTACATACTTTTCGAATCTTTTTATCATATAATCTAACTCTTCTTTACACTTCGCTATTAGTACTATGTCATCTACATAACTTAATGTCCAAATTTTTGTATTTCCTAACGTTATTCCCACAAACTGTCCTTCCTTCATGGTATCTTCTAAATCTTTTACATATATGTTATATAATGTTGGACTAAGTGGGCAAACTTGTCTAACTCCTTTTACTGTCCAAAATTCCGTAGCTATATTTTTGTTAACTCTTACAATATTTTTTGTCTCTTCATACGTTTCTATTATTCTATTTCTCAGCTTTACTCCTACTTTCATCTTGTCCATACATTCTTTTAATTTTTCTCTGACTACTTTATCGAACGCTCCTTTTAGATCTGCGAATAATACAAAAAGTTTCCCTTCCTTCTTTTTAATTTCCCTATTTATCAAATAATTTTATATGTATATATACAATCTATAACTCCCCCTTTTTCCCTAAATCCAAATAGTGTTTCACTTAAATTTTTTTCTATTACTTTTTTTAATTTATCATTTAATATTCCCGCATAAATCTTATAAGCCATGTCCACGATTGTTATCCCCCTATAATTTTTTATATCGCTTTTGTCCCTTTTTTTAAAAACTGGAGATATTATTCCTGTTTTCCAATCTTCTACTATACCACCGTCTTTCCATATTAATCTTACCAACTTTTTATATGCTTCCGCTAATTCTCTTGTAGCAAATATCCTATTACTGCTTATATAACAGCTTTTAAACCTCCACAGGTTTTGTACTTAACATATATCATATACATGCATATTTATTAAGCCTTTTAACTATTTACTCGAAACTTTTTTTACATCACTAAATGTACAATTAGTCAAACTGTGATAATTGAATTTTATCTATCTCTTAAAAGTTACTCTTACGTCAAACAGTCGTATATTCCACTATGGTCCAGCTGTTAGTGCAGTTCTTATATTTTTCAGATTACCCAAAAGCGTTAGTACATTAATGAATTAATTAAATAATGCGATTAGCAAGTTTATTCATTATACTATAGATTGCAGCAAAACACTTTGCAACCTTGATTAAAGCCACGGCCCAGAAATAAATACAAGGACGTGCAGCAACTTTTTTTTGCATACCGAAATAACTAAAATTAAAGTATCTAAATAAGTAGTTGCGCGTACGATGTTTGTTTTCGATTTGCTAACGCTTAGGAACGAGATAAAAAGTCTTTTTTAGAAACCACGCGAAGCGTCAATCGTTTCGTTCTTGTCCTCAACGCGAATATATCTTATACGTGCGTAGGAATGCCCTGACACAGTTTCCATGAAATCAATCACAATTCTTCATCAGCTTCTTCATTTCTCCGACGATGTAGTATATACGTGCATCATCGCGCCTCCCAATCAGGCCAGAGTCTCGAGTTCTGCATTGACACAATACTATAAATTACGTCAGAAATCCATCTCCCTCCAAATTTCGTAATAGCTTAATTATCACCGCGGCTTCTTATATATCGTCAAGTCTGTTTATTAGTTAATCAATATACTTATACTCTTATATACGTAAAGGATGATTTTGAATTATAGGTGTATGTATATACTATTCGACTGTATCCGAAACGAAAGCGTGTCGACCATTATACATAAACAACTTGCTCTGTTTATTATCTGCCATGCAATTGGACTAATTGCGACTGCGATCCACTTTTCCGCGATCAATGGCCAACACGTGCTGGTGTCAAAGTTTATTTGTATGGCGGTTACAGACTATAGATTACTATGCTGTTACATGATCTTCGCTCTGCTTTATCCGAGAATTCAACGTTGATTCATGACGAATGATACGTGTGGCAAACATTGTTGGATCCAAGTATTAATCCCAATAATTGCACTCATGGGAATGATTCATCGATAATTTGGAATGTATTATTCACTTGAATTAACATGCTGTTAGCCAATAATTTAAGAACTGAATATAATTAATTTTTAACGCATTAAGCATTGTTTCAGAATTAAAATTTTAGATAAATCGCATTGGATTCATAAAGACATTTAAAAATAGATCATAAAGAAAATGCAGTGATTTATGCATATATGAGATAATCGCGATGGGACAGAAAAAAGAAAGCACCGATGATAAAAGAAAAAGATTCGTGAACAGTAGCACGTACGCATCAAAGTATAATATTTATATAGGTATATATTCTACCAGTTTTCAGAATCATCACTTTATTTTTTGTGTGCTTCCATCGGTTGGTTAAAGAATTGCAGTTTATTGCAGCTCTCGGCATAAATATCAATTCGATTAGTCCACGAGCGGACAGTGCGCAATATAAAACTACCGACTGACTATAATTAAGGAAAAAGAAACAAAGAATTGATTAAGGAAAATTTAATCGACTAATCGAAAGAAAAATAGGAACCCCTGGTGTGCTTAAGAAATAAAAGTAGCTGTGCAGTGTCAGCATCTTTTAGCCAAGATCAGCTGGAAAACCTATAGCGAACCAAACGAAAAAAATCTCGAGATAAAGATTACGTACATTCTCTTTCCCAATGAACATAAACGAGACCAAGTCAAGCGACAAAGGGCAGAAAAATATAAAACGCGCATTATACATCACTTATTGATGATTTTCCATGTCACACGATATCTCACTTTGTTTTGAGTCTACTTCTATCTGCATACAAATGTTTTGCTATAGAAAACTGCAACGGTCGTCATAATTCACGTAAACAAACTTTGTTTTCTGGACCACTTTCTAAAATTTTATCGACGTGTAGTATATAGACAAGTTCGGCATGTAAGTGCGTTATGTGAAAACATTCTTCGCCGCCGAATCTTCGAGTTCGCAGACATCGTTTTTTTCGCTGCCAGGGTTATCACGCCAAAGTGTATGCGAGCTGTCCTTTGTGGCAGATAAGAGGAAAGAGAATCGAGCGGCATGCTTGTCGCGATCTTGCCATGTAGTTTTATACTCTTCCTTTGAACGCAATACGGCATAAATTAACGGTTTATTTATAACTTTGAACTCGTTTGTTGTATAGGCATTGGCTTTGGGTAAGTAAATTTGCGTAGTTTTATCACTGTAAATAACAGAAGCCCACGGATGTAAGTATAGATTACGAAAGATTTGGAATCCGTCATATAAGTAACGATAATTAATTAACGCAGTAAATTATATTATTGAATTAATTTCTATACGCGTCTGTATAAAATTCTGCGTAGTTAATATGAAATCGAGGGGCTTATTAAAAATGAACTGCAGATATGCACAAACTGCAATAAGTTTTCGTATAAGTTGAGCTAGTCTAGGAAATCTTTTAACAAGACGTTCGTACTCCATACTAAATAACAAATTAACATTGTGGTTTTAAAATCTTATTCTCTCATAAATTCAATTAACTTTCTGTATTAGGAAGGAATGTTATTTATGTTATATTCATATTGAAAAATAAAGCAGTTAAGAAATGCAAAACAATTAAAGCACGAGGTTATTGCCTGTGATAGGTGCATAAATATTAACATTCAATAGTAATAAAATTGTTTTTATACGAATGAAAAATTAAGGTAATTAAATATAGTTCCATTAACAAGTTAAAGATAAGAAGGAAAATTACAAAATTGAATGACAAGCAGAACTTTTTAATAATGATTGATTCTATAAACTTCCAAGCTAAAAATTTTAAAAGTAAACTGTAAAGTTTGTTGTCTACTGTCGATAATATAGATAATAAAGTTCTGCTTATGTGACGATACACGATGGCGCTTCAATGTTGTACTGATAATAATTAGAGCATTAAAATATTCATGTTTATCATCTACGACTAACAAATTTCAATGCGAATTGAAACAATTTATTATTAAAGCAAATCATGCAATATTTTGTTACCGATAAGTTATTTCTATTATATTACAAGATTAATTCCAACTTATTATTTAAAATATAAAAACCGGCATCGGAGAACATTTATCAAGTTTTACTTTTAAGTTTGTCAACTGTAAAGCGCATGCATTCATAAATTTTTCAGCGGATTATTCGCATTAATCATAACAGAGTCTTATATACTTTACTGAAAATATGCTCTCATATATGATACATTATATTGATGCAGCTTATTTAAATAGCTGAATCACAAACAGAGATGGTTTATTCAATTTTCGATGCAAAATTAAAAATGTTAAGAGTTTCTGTTAAAAAATTAACAATCTTGATTTATCAAAATCATTGAAAATTTCTAAATTTTTTTACTTTTTTTTCGTGAAAAATACGTCATATTTTTTTCAAGGGTGTTTTAGCAAAAAATAAGTCTCACCATTCGAAAGAACAGGTCAAAATACGCCGGATAAGATCTTTCCGAAATTTTTCAAAACCTTCTTTTTAGTTGTAAAAGAGCCCTCTAAGAAGTTGTCTGAAAAATTGCTTATTAAATTTTGAGATTTTGGGATTTTGCGAAATATGGCCATTTTGAAGAGGTTAAAAATATTTTAAAATCATGAAAAAAATTTTCCCGTAATATTTGAATATCGATTGCACTTTTTTACAGTATTTTGAATTATTTCATTGCATTTTCCTTATAAAAAAAATTCATAAAGTTGAAAATTTCCAAATTTTTTAACTTTTTTTCGTGAAAAACACGCCATATTTTTTTGCAGGAGTATTTAAAAAAAAATCGGTATCACCATTCGAAAGAACAGCTCAAAATACGTCGGATATGATCTTTTTGAAATTCTTTCAAACCTTTTTTTAGTTGAAAAAAGCCTTGAAAAAGATGTTGAAAATTCGGGGTCTTGGTCGTTAATGGGTTAAGATGGTTAAGAAAAAAAAAAAATTTTTTTTGTGCACGATCTTTCAGAGAACCATCCATCTATATATTTGATTTATGTACCAAACAGACGTAAGTCTTCCGTTTCAGATTATTGATAGCTAGCATATTGGAACCGCTTTGAAATCTTATGTTTTTCTTTTTAAGGATAATGCATGCATTATAGTGCACTATACAATACCATCAATGTAGTGTAAAATTTTTATCTACTGTAGATACTATAACTATCGACTTAAATTTATTTAGACTTATTAAAATTCAGCATTCTTACTAACAAAACTAATGAACAAAACTTTCATGAATTACTTTAACATTCTCTGATTCCTTCAATTGATTTAAATGTATTATTAATAAATTCGGTATTACTAATTCTCAATTTTATTATATATTAACAATTTTTTTATGCTCTAGTTGGTACATTCCCTCTAATAACACTGTATTTTATTCACATCTCGAGAGTATCAGCTCCTTACATTAGAGTTGAACGGGGAAGAAGCGCCCAATGTTTAGGTTCGCTGCTGCTTCTTATCGAGTTCTCAAAGCACGATTTAACGAATTGCATCGGTCAGTATTACCCACGCCCTTATTAGCTATAGTCGCAAAGTGTATCGAGTTCTTCCCCGTGGAAGCCGTACCAGCCTTGCCAGATTGAGATAAGACAGGACGACCGCGTGTGCATGATTCTTCAAAAAATTCCAAAAATATATATTATAAAAATTTTAATTACATTGTGACATTCAAATAATTTTAAACTATTGAAGAGATGTGTAAAAAAAACAATCGCGAATATATGACTTTTGTTACGTACAATATTCACCTTTATTATAAACAGGGAATCACAGAATAATATGACATATCACACGATGAGAGTACATAAGTGCTAATAGCTATAGTCAATATAAATGAAATAGGTGCAATCATCATATACATATAACATAAGTAAAATAAACGCGATTATATAAAATATAAGCAAAGTAGGTGCGATTACATGATAATTTAAGTAAAATAAATGATCATAAAAATAAAATAGGCACACGTAAGAATATTAATAAAATAAGAAGAAAATGCTCGGTGTGGTCATTTCAATATTTCATCAGCCGCGACTTTCGATATTGTTGGATTCGTGCTTTCGTCTGAAAGGTAATTAACTTCTGTTACAAATATTAATTAGACTCAAACGAAAGAAATAATCGTTATAGTACATCGATAATCGAAAAGTTTGTTAACCTTTTCATCTCTTCATCTATTGACACCCGAAAATCTTTATACATTTTCCATTGCGAATAAGCTTGTAACACTTATCGCAACCACGCTGTGGTGCAGTTATGATATTTCTGCTTTCGATACTATCCGGGAACAATACAGTTTTCTCCACGTCTACATATGTATCGGTATCCACTGACTCTTCTTCGCTGGGGAGCTACAACATAGATATCTGATATTTAGTTTGAACGAATGAAGAATAATTACACGAACTTTTTATTGAAAATATGCGCATATCGATTTATATTATATCTTAATCTTTGATACGAAAAACTTGGCTTAAAACAGCACAATTAATATATTTATCCCTCTAGCGAGCGCGTAGTAGCCTAATTTTAGCCTCGATAATTTCGAAAAAGTTCGACGTTTCTCAGCAAATACGATACCTATAAATTTAATTATAATTAAAATTTTAAAAATCTTAAAGGCGTCTTTATGGGAGAATACATTGGGATTTAAATTTAAATCGTCTCAAATTGTTACTATGAAAAGTATACAAGTTTTAGTGATACATGAAATCTAAAAGGCAACCACGCGTGTATACTAGATGGTGGATAAAAAAAAATCACGTTGCAATGAAACTTTCAAGAGTATATTATACCCGTATGGCGTCGTCGTTTTTGTCGAGGTCTGCAGTATTTAACGGTTTTGTGTCGAAATTATAAGCCGAGATCACTCCAAAAATAAGGCACATTTGTGCAATCACAATCATGGCTTTCCTCATCTTGAAGATCAATGATGAATTTCTGCAGCTGCTTAAGAGAGGACTTAAGAGAAGAAAGCTCTGTTAGTTGCTTAAAGTGTTTAGATCCGACTAAAAGATTTTACAAAACTGTGTTTACTGTGTCCGGCGTTTACATTGTCTACCTGCTTACTAAGATATTTATGAGAACCTCAGAGCGAAATACTAATACTTATTTATATCGATAAATTCGATTCAAATTCTGTGTCAGTCTCGATCATCGATATAAACGTATTTCTGTTCTCTTTAATTGATAATACGATTAACATCGATATTTTTCTGCAAGTTCCTTTAAATATTATTAGAATTATTATTTTTAAATCGATTCGATTTTATGAATCACTTTTCAATTCGATAATAATTGCACAAAACTTTATCAATATTTTATTATCGCTTTTATTATTATATAATATCGATTAAACGTTATCAAGTAATTATCATATTCTGAAATTCATAATTTTTTGAATATTTTCATGTATTGATTGTAGAGTAATGCAAATAAAGGCAAATAAAATAACAGTCGAATATTGAGCATTTTAAAAACCTGTTCAAAACAGTATTATACAATTAATATCCTGCACGAATTTTTTAGGTTAATAATACAAATGGGATTGAGTTTCCGTTAGATAAATTTATTGACTTACCAATAAAATTCATTCAGATCGTTTAAATTGTATAAAGATTGCAGTTTCAATTTAAGTGTACTAAAAGCCTTATGCAAACGATTTCTTTTATTAAATACGTATATTATTCTGTACTAATTAGCCTTCACACAAATTAATTGATATAATCGACGATTTTTTATGATTAATAGATTGATATGTACCAAAACAATACTTGTGCAGCTGCTTCTTGTAAACCTTTTGTATTTCACTTGTTGCAAAATACAAGACGCAGCTGGCACAGATACTCATGACTCAGATTGGCACCATACATATGGCAAAAAAATATAATATGTTTATCATTTTTGCCCATTTTCAAGCCTAAATAACTCAAAAATGATGCAATTTAGAAATTACATTTTTTTTTTGTTAATTTTCTCAATTGTCAGAAAAAATTTGTTTCAAAGTAATTGGAGAAAGTTTGAAAATCATTGTTGCCATTTTAAACCTTAAAATCAGCTCTTCGAAGGGTTCGATCATAGCTATTGTTATGCGAATAGTCCTTAAAGTAGTGTTATATGTCCTAAAATATAGCTGATATGGACTCAAAATGGTGCAAGAAGTGATTTCCTAGTAAAAAAACAATTTATGTCCAGAAAATTGCTAAATCAGCTATTACACGCGGCAATTAGGCGAATTAACCACGTGTGTCTGCTCGATGCTCGCGAGGACGCGAATTATCGCGCGCGGAAATAATTACGTGTCACAAACTTAACAACTGATTGTGAGTGTGTACTTAATATTGGTTATAATAGCTATATAAAATTTTGTAATAATTATTAATATGTATACCTCGTCCAAAATATCTTATAAGTCTTATCTATAACTCGAGCGTAAAAGGGTAAAAAGAAATCGATTATAAGTTTAATACATTAATTCATTTCTTTCCATTATCTTTCACTAAGAAAAAATGAGAAAATACCACATATTCTTATTGTTTAATTTTTTCTAATATTTACTTATTATTCCTTCCAAGATTGTAGTCAGACAAGTTGGACAAGATGGTTTGAAGAGAAGAAACTGAGAACCGTGCTAAAAGCAATTTCTGACGAAAACCTTTGCTCAGTACATGCGCTTGAAGCTTATCTATATTTCTTTTCAAAAATTAAGCTATTAATTAGCTAGTGCTATTGTAAAAAAAAAGTATTAATAACTCGAAAATGTATGCATTCGCGTGTATTTGACACTCAATATTTGAAGAGGGACTTTAAAAATATTTTTAGCACAAAACTGTAGGCAAAACAGGATTGTACATCAAATTATTTGAATTCCAGAAAAGTTAAAAAATTAGTATTCAACAAAGTGTATTTTTAAAAGATATATTGAAAGATTTTTTTGAGTATCTGTGCCAGTGCGTCTTGTATTCTGCAGCCAGTGAAATACAAAAGGTTTACAAGAAACAGCTGCACAAGTATTGTTTTGATACATATCAATCTATTAATCATAAAAAGTTATTAATACAGAATAATATACGCATTTAACAAAAGGAACTGTGTTTATAAGGCTTAGTATACTTAATTGATACTGTAATCTTTATACAATTCAAAACATCAGAATGAATTTCATTGATAAGTCAATAAATTTATGTAACGGAAGTTCAATCTCACTTGTATTATTCATCTAAAATATTCGTGCAGAACATTAATTATATAATAACGGTTTTGAACAGGTTTTTAAAATGCTCAATATTCCACTGTTGTTTTATTTGACTTTTTGCAATTCAGGGTTTCTACAACGTTTCTGAAACGTTTCTTCCACTTTCAGAGAATCGTTTCTAAGTTTCGAAAGAATCGTTCTAGAAACGTTTCTTCAACGTTTTGTGCTATGTGGGTTCCTTTCATACTCTTCTTTTTTTAATTCTAACTGAGCCTTTTTCTTTAACTTATATTGTTTCTTAGCTTGTAATACTTTTTTCCTTTCTTCATCTTTTTCCTGTTTGATTTTTTTATCTGACTTTTAAATTCATTGAATTCTTTTCTACGTTGTGTTTCTTCTTCTAATCTAATTTTTCTATTCTTGATCTTTTCTATATGCTTCTGACCTTATAGCATATATCATATAGCATATATGATATATGATATATCATATATCATATAT
>UELV01034962.1:0-10959 GCA_900490015.1 Megastigmus stigmatizans
ACTAACAAAATACTTACAGCTTACGATCTATTTAATTGGGCACAAAAGTATTGCAAAGAAACGAAAATTTTCTTTAGTAGTAAAGAAGCTTATGAAAAAAATTCAAAGAAATTTAAAGTTCGAATCGATAAGGCCAAGTCCATCCCAGGTACTTTAAAATATCATGCTTTTATTCCAATAGATCGTAAGACTATGAAACTTAAAAAAACATCTTTGGCATCCGAGTACGATTTATTTCCTAAATTAAAAAAGTCAAAAATTGTTAAAAAGACTTGAATAAGCTTTAAAAGCTTAGGAGTATAAATTGTAATGATGGTTAGTCGAGCAGCTACGAGTTAAGGTCTGCAGCAGTAGCACGCCCGGCGCGCCGCGACTGGTTGAGCGCCTTGTGTTTGTTGATGATATCTCGATAAAATCAAAAAACCCCTTTCCAGAAAATAGCTATATCGACGTAAAATTTCCTCCTCTTTCGATCTAGCAGGTCAAAAAAAATATTAAAAATGCATTTTTTGAGATATAGCACATTTTATATTTTTTCAAGGTCAAATTAAGCAAATTTTACAAATCTGATAAGACCATCGGAAAGCTGAGGAAAAAATACATCGAAATCACTTCGTTATGATAATTTCTAGGTGCATTTTAGCCCTTTAAACATGAGCTGAAAACAGCACGATTAAGCGCTCCCGCGCCGTGCTTGGAGAGTTGACGTGAAACGCCTCATATATACCTGCAATTCTATAAAATTTTTCAATTTAAATTTTGCAACAGTTTATAAGTGTCAATTTATATTTATTTAATAATTCAATTCTGAAAATTCTTATTAACGAAAAGTACTTATTTAATATTTATAAATGCAATATATCTGCTATCAAAAGGCAATTTTCTATTTTATCAATGTACTTTTGTTTTATAGTAACTTTTCGATTTTCTTAATTTGGATTATTAACGATTCCATTTATAAAATAAATTCTATGAAAATGCATCTAGAAAAGCATAAAATTTAATTTTTTTCCACAATTAATTTGCCAAACTAAAGTGTATATTCCCCTTAATAAGTGCTGTAATATAAATTTTACATTATTTTAATGGTGTTAAATAATATCTAATACAAAATTCATATTCTATAGATTGTATTTATAAGCGTATCTATTTAAAACGGGGTTCTTCTTTGAATTTAGCCATCTTAGGCAGCTGTGGTCAGTTACCACCTTAAAGTGGTAGCCTTCGATGTAGGGCCGGAATTTCTGTTTTGCCTATACCACTGCCAAGCATTCTCTCTCCTTCACGCTGTGATTTCTTTCAGCTGGTGAGAGAGTTTTGTTGGCGAATTCCAGGACTTTTTCGTCCTCGCCCACGGTTTGCATTAATACCTCTCCGAGGCCCATGTCACTGGCATCTGTCTTCACAATGAACGGTTGTCGGAAGTCTGGTCTTTGCAACACTGGAGCTGAGAGTGCTACTGCCTTGAGCTGTTCAAAGGCTTCTTGTTGCTCGTTTTTCCACTCATACTTCTGGTTCTTCTTCGTGAGGCAAGTCCTTCATGAAGTTGCGATACCCAGAAGCCATGCCCGTGAAGCGTCTGAGTTGCCTAAGGTTTGTGGGAGCTAGATAATTCTTGATCGGCTCCACCTTGGCTGGGTCTGGTCTGACCCCGTCTCGGTCCACCAAAACGCCCAAATACTTTACTTCAGGGTGGCAGAATCTGGTTTTCTCGCAATTTATGGTTAATCCTGCCTCGCTGAGTTTTTGAAGTATGAGCTTCAGTTAACGCAGGTGGTCTTCGAACTCTTCTGAGACGATGATTATATCGTTCAGATAGGCGAATGCAAATGGTTCCATGCTTGGGCCTATGAGCTGGTCGAAGACTCTTTGGAACGAAGCTCCTATATTACAAAGTCCAAACGGTATTGTTTTAAATTGGTATAGACCCATACCAAGCACTGTGATGGCTATGATGGGTCATGATTGGTTCGTCAGATTTATCTGGTGGTATACCACTGAGATCTAGTGTCGAGATGTCTCGTGCTTGGCGTAGCTTTTTTTCGATATGTTCCATGTGAGGCTGAGGATTGGCATCCGGGTTCGTAACTGCATTCACTTTCCGCAAATCGATGCAGAACCGGTATTTGCCGTTTTACTTTTTCACCATCACTATTGGACTTGACCAGCTGCTGGATGAGGTCTCTATGATGTCCTTTTCTAGCATATCGGTGACTTGCCGATGCATTTCCTCCTCCACATTCAACGAAACCGGATAATACTTCTGTTTTATCGGTTTCGCCGTGCCAACATCTATGTTCGGCTAGATGGGTGTAGCCAAAAGGTCCATCATTTGGTGGTAATACCTCGTCCAACAGTTCTCTTAGCTGTGCTAGTTGCTCCTCGGATACATCTGCTACTCCAATTGATGCTATTACGGCTACGCCACTTCCTATGGCGGCCACTTCTAGTGGGGCGTAGGCTCCGGTCTCTTTCAAGAGTATCTGATCATTGTCTGGATCCAACACGGCTTGGAATGCTCTGATGAATTCCAACGTAACATTCTTCATCGAGGCCGAGAAGGATCGCTACTCTTACCTCCTTCGTGAAACCTTCTAGCGTGAAAGGTAAGAGTACGTGACTGCATAATGAACTCCCCCTTCCATCTGCCAGTTTAACCTCTCCGACTTCTGTCTCGAGGAGGCTTCTTTCGAGACTGGCTGCGATTTGGAGACCTACTGGACCCATGACTGTGCTCGAGGCTCCCGGATCGTAGAGCGCTCTAAACCAGTAGTCTCCGATTTCTACCTAGAGCCACCATCGGATTTCGCCTTCAGGCCTATATCTTGGCCCTTTCTCATCCCTTCTGGGAGGTTCTGCTGGGAGCGTTGAGGCTGAATCCTTGTGGATATGCTTTTTCTCCTCCCGGCTCGGCAGATGGTGGGGCCATGGGTGTGGGTGGCGCGGTAGAGACTCTATCTAATCGCCCACTGTCCCATTTCCCGAACAGTCCGAGCAGTACTTCTTCATGAAACGTAGCCTTCCACAGCCGTGACTGCGTAGCGGTTCTATGGGGTCGAACCTGGGGCGCTCTTTGCCCTTTCTTTCATCGCTATCTCGGCCTAGCCTTCTGCTGTTAGGCTCTTCCCTTCAGGGTGAGTGTTTTCGTCCCCTCTGTGTTTCTGCCGTATTTGTCGGCCCTGACTCCGAGGTATTTCGGCCTTTCTGTAGAGCCGCTTGCAGTTTGGCATCCATTCATTTCGATATCTGTTGGATCCAATCCGATTCTACAGCGGTTGGCAGAGTTATGGCCGCGGCTGCCACTTTAAGGTCGGCGTTGGCTGTGGCTGTTCTTGTTTTGTACGCCATTACCGGGCACAAAGTTCTTTCGGCTTTAGGCGGCATTCTGGAAGCTTTTTCACTCTTGATAGTCTGCTCTGCGTCCGCAGCTAGCATGAGAAGCGTCTTCACCGAGTCGCATTCTCTCCTTTTCACTTGCCGTTGTAGCTGCGGCAGCTTATTTCCATACAGCATATCGAGCTGTGCCGTCTGGTCCGGTATCGGCTTCAGTTTTAGCATTATGCCGATTAGACACGTGAGGTAGTCTCTCACTGGTTCATCTGGCCCTTGTGTCCTGGCGTTTGGCTGAATTTGAAAATTTTACGATAACGTGTCAAATATGATTTTTCACATTAATTTAAATTGATCAATTAACTACGTCTCGCCTTTAGTGCTGATCATTTTCACAACTTACCGAATGTTTTGGAAAACACATTTTTTGAAAATGCATTGCCCGAATTGCGAAACGTGAACTAAAGAAAGAACAGTCAAATAAAATGAACTCAAAATTTAGCTGCTCATCCTCTGTAATGCTGAGATTTTTAGTATACTGAAAGAAATATTTTAACCTGTGGGTCAGAATAATTAGTAAGTACCATTTTCTCTCTCAGCGCCTGTTCGAGAATTTTGCATTTTCGACCTCGTTAGGCAAAAAAATAGTATCCGCTACTCGAGAGGAAAATTGTCCAGCCCAGACCTCGTGTTTGCCACCCTCACTTTCGGCTCGGGTGTTAATTTACACACGTTCTGGACTGTCCAAGTTTTTTCCTCCCTAGTAGTATAATTTTCTGTTTCATGCAATAAACGTAGAAAGGACCCCGCACACACCAGTAGAGAAAGTGGTCCCCGGTCAAATTGGCTAAAAATGTAATATAATGTAGTTTATGATATCTTGATCAGAAGTCTCCATGGGTACAAAGTCCAACAATGGCCAGTTTTCAAGATACAGAAGATGAAACATTTGATTTTACATTGTACAGTATATCTATATAAAATCTTTTACTCCTTAATATATCTAAAACTATCCATTTTTGGACTTTTTGGCCATTGACACTTGAAAATAGAGTATAGTATAGTTCATGACTTCGTAATTAAAAGTTTCAATGGCCACAAAGTCCAAAAATGGATAGTTTTCGATATATCAAGGATTAAAAGATTTTATATAGATATACTATGCAATGTAAAATCGAATGTTAGACCCTCTGTATCTCAAAAACTGAATACTGTTGGACATTGTGCCCATGGAGACTTTTGATCAAGATATCACAAACTACATTATACTACTGAGACGAAATGTCATAAGTGTATATTGCAAATACACCAAACGCACTAGTACGCCCATCCAACCGCTAGGCGGCGAAGGCGCATGGGATACACGGAGCAACATATATCGGCTGCTCTCCCACTACCAGAAAAGTGTTCCGTAGGATACATATAGAACCGCGATACTCCGACTCGTGGGAGTTCGAGTTAGCTAGTTCAGCACATACACCGACTTGGAGGCACTGTATGGCGTAGCTCGCTCGATCTCTCCTGTGAGATAGATGGTTTCGCCTTCCTTTAAGAGACTGCAAGGAGTTGACCTACAGTCTCCCCCCTGTGTGTAACCGCACACACTCAAGCTGGTCGTCAGTAAGTCTGCTTAGACTACCGTATCGTACCGTTACCTGTCCGCAACGCTGCTGCCAGAGGGCGTTTTGCCAACGACAGCCAGCTAGGGTGATTCCGATCGCACACTTGTAGATAGGCGCGTTATTCACTTTTCTTTATGTAATATATTTAGTACGATTATTAGTTTAATATAATTATTAAGTTTCATTTAGTGCGATTATTAGTGTAGTATAATTGTTAAGTTTCATTTGAATTGCGAAAGTGTGACATACATTTTCCGTACAGTCTGTGTCATAGCGTACCAGCGGCCGAGTATTGTGAAGCCGTATTTGAAGAGTCCGGCCCGAGCACCGAACTCGACCACTGTACACAATTAGTTATTATTCTGAATAAACATTTAAGTTAACTCTTCGTACATACTAAATCTTGAGTTGAGAATCTATTTCGAACCTACATCATCCTCCGCACGGAAAACATTTTCGTACGGCAGCCGCACCAACCGGTACCTCCCTTGCACGAAACGGAGTATAGCGCTTGTTCTTGCGTTTCGGGCGTCAGCTGTACGATTTTCGTACGGCTGATGTCCCAAAACGGTATAGCAGCAGTACGAATACTTAAGTACAGCAGCGACACCTCTTAGACGGATGGCCCTTGTACATTTTCATAGTACGCCAGAATTCGTGCGTCATCTATTTCAGGAAATTGTTTGATTGCATAAAAATGAAGTGCTTTTTGCAATCAAATAAATTTGAGCACTTGCGTCCTGTCTTTGAGGATAAGTATATAGTATTTACGTAAATTTGTATAATTTTTAATCGTAAATATTGATTCATGCATGACTTAGTAACAATTCCAATTTAAAGTTAACCTCAAATTTTGATAAATGTTTGTATTTTCAATCTGGATAACTTGCATGTATCTTTTAATAAGGATTGTATGTTTTGTTCTTAACAACATAATAACCTTAGGCAATGTCTATCTTTTTAAAAAGAATTAACTAGTTTTGTTTCAACTGTTTTGTGATCCATGGCATGAGATATACTTAGCATGTTAACGCACCGCCGCTGCCTTATTTTTCGTACGGCTGCCGTACGAAATGAAATGACGTCCGCTATCCCCACATTTCGCGCGTCTGCAGTTCGAAAAGTGGTACTGCTCTTACCCGAAGGCCTTGGTGTCGCTGCTGTACTCCTTCAAGTACAGCTCGCGTACGAAAATGTTTTCCGTGTGGGAGAAGTTATTGCAGACCTAGTATCACACGGCTGTGGGAGTTGACCCGCGTGTGGAGTACGCTGCACTAGCTGCCACCTATAGTACGTGCCTACCTCTAACGTTACACTACATTTCCAGCCAATTTGACCGGGACCACTTTCCCTACTAGTGTGTATGGGGTCCTTTATTTTAGGCCTCATTTCTATTTGGGTGTAAAATAAACCCCTTAATTAACGCTCCAAAAACGGAATTTAAAATCGAATTTCACATGACCAAAAAAGGCGCTTGACTTAAATAGAGCTTCTCACACTTTGTGTCATAGAATACGGATCAATACACAAGCGAAAAATAGATTTCACTCTCGTGTAACTTTTTCACACGAGGGTAAAATCACTTTATCGTACTAGTATATTAATGTGCTATTTACGCCAGTATTGCAAAAGGTACTATTGTAATAATTTAATTTAATAATGAGATTGTTCCTATTCTCCCTTAAGGGGATAAGCCTGGGTTAAAATCTGAAAAAATTATATAAACAATTTGTTACTTAAAATTATTAATATCTTTTTATATTTATTATAATTTATAACTTTACTTACCAAAAGTTGACTTATTCTCAAACATTTTAAGCCACCCTAGACCTCATTTGACCCAGTCTGATTGTTCTAGTCGAATAATCCTTTTCGTACTGAATTTCTTCTTTATTTCTCCTTCACTATAGGATTTAAAAATTATTTTTCAATATATTGGACTACGAGTGGTCCTAATCATTTTTAAATATCATTTTTATTATTCAAAAAACTGGTTCTTCCATCATTAAATATTGTAATATCACTATTTACACCAACTTTTAAAACATTCAATCCACTAAAAAAACTTCTTGGAAGAAGTTTTCACACAGAGTTGTTAAAACTTTCATTATTGTTTTGGGTGTAACCACCAAGACATCTTTTCTGCAATTCAAGTTCCGTCAAATCCTTGTAAATGGGTTTTAATTTGTCCATAACAGTTGATGGAATACTGTTTGTGTGTTTGAATTTTGTTTGCCTCTTGTTCGCTTTGTGTTTCTGTCACGAACACCAGCTATTTCCTCCTTTCGGACAAAACCGATGTTGAGGCTTGTCATCTGTTGAGAGTTTGTGGTAAAACGTTGCCCAGATTGCTCTTGACATGTCTTCCACAGAGATTTTGTTCGCTCTAATTGCATTACCATAATACAATGACAGCTGGTCAATGACTTGAGCAGTCAATCTTCCTTTTCCTCCAATTGATTTTCCATCACTTAGTAGTTGACGGCCTAAGGACTTTTTCAGGTTTCTGAGTCTTGAATCCATCCGCTTCTGCACATGGCTAACACATTCTTTTTTTCCACTAAAATATCATCACCGTAAGGCTTGGCTTATAGAATGGAATTAAAAACCTTGGAGTCATCATCACCAATATACTTTGTACAATCATGTCATTTATTTCCATCTTTTCAGCGTAACCTTTACGATTGGATGTGCACTGAGATCGATGTTCTTCATACCACTCCAGATATTCAAAAGATTTTTCTTTTCCTTCCCATTTAGAACAAGCTTTACAAAATCTGTTTTTTATGGAGAGATTCATGAATTTTCCAGTATAGTTTTAAATGAAACTGGCAATGCCTTGCAGCGAGCAAAAGCCTTTTGTTGGCCAAGATCCATCACCAGATCCAGTAATCTCAGTAGATGGCTCAGTGCTGCTTGATCGTGTCGCAGCAATTTCTTCTTGAACAGCTCTATTCATAGAAGCCTGAGCCACAAATTTAGATGCTTCGCTCAGTTGTTGGTTTATGATGTCAAAATTGTTATGCGAGACTGGCTGTGGCAAATCCATAAGTCCACAAAATGCTGAAAGTCCGGCATGTCCACACCCAAGTGCACGCATAGCAAGAACACTCCTCTTGTTGACTTCATACGAGTTGTTCATTTTTACAGTATTCTTACTTAAATACACTTCTGCACTTTTTTCACAGTTCGTACAACTAATGCACAGTTTCAACCAAGTCCTCGAATGTCACTCTCTAAGAAAGTTAGTTTGTGGTGACAAGTTGAACAGCATACTACTTTCTCTAGAGCATATTGACATTGACATCAATAATTCTATAAACTGCCAAAAATTTTTCTATCGGCCATACAGTCTAATCAATATTAATGGACAATCAGATTGCCCTTGTTTATAATCACCCCCGCAGAATCTGAAATAATATTACATTTAACCTGAAAAAAACATTTATTAGTAAAGGACAATCTGACCGCCCCCCACCACCCAAAAATGCCCGACGGTTCGAGCCCGCTCCGGCTCCTCATCAGGAACTGAAATGAAAAGCGTTTAGCCACCGTATATATCCATCCCTCTACCCATCCCCACTCTCCCCACCACCAACCCATTACAATTTAAATTAATAAAGAATGATAAATGTTATCTAATTTACTTGACTCTATCATTAAATTTACATTATTTCGATTCCTTAGAATGTGGATACTCTCAAAACACTCCCTCTTATATTTATTACTAATTCCCTGTTCTAAAACCTCCACACTCCTGAAATCCAAAGAATGCAAACAATGCAAACAATGTTCTTTTAACTCCGAAGTAAAATTTGTGCTCCGTAAACTATATTGATGTTCATACATTCTTTTTTTCAAATATCTATCCGTTTGGCCAATATGACATCCATTACAATCCCTACAATAAATTTTATAATCTACTCCTGATTTTAAACATTTATCATCCTTGTCTTTACAATTATTAAATAGCCTAACCAAATTATTATCATTTCTAAAGAAAACTTTTTTCCTAAAGAACTTTCTTTCTAAAGAAAGTTTTCTTTAGAAATGATAATAATTTGGGTAGGCTATTTAGTAATTATAAATACAAGGATGATAAATGTTTAAAAGCAGGAGTAGATTATAAAATTAATTGTAGGGATTGTAATGGATGTTATATTGGCCAAACGGGTAGATATTTGAAAAAAAGAATGTATGAACATCAATATAGTTTACGGAGCACAAATTTTACTTCGGGGTTCAAAGAACATTGTTTGAATTGTTTGCATTCTTTCGATTTCGGGAGTGTGGAGGTTTCAGGTTAAATATAATTTTATTTCAGATTCTGCGGGGATGATTATAAACAAGGGCAATCTGATTGCCCATTAATATTGATTAGACTGTAAGACCGATAGAAAAATCTTTGGCAGTTTATAGTAGATTACAGTCGACATAAGTAATATTTCTTAATGATTAATAATTCTATACCTGGTTTCACTAGCTTCACTGTCTTCAACTGGTTGCCCTCGTATTTTACGACTTGAGGAAGTCGATTTAGCTTATTTAGAAGCTGATTCTGCATCTTCTTTTACGTAGAATTTCTTCTTCCTTTTGGCTGTTCTATCTGCCTCGAGCATCAGGTAATGGAGCGGACATTATTTATATAATGTTCAGCACTACACAGTCACAAAAAAATTTTTTTTTTAAACATTTTTTTATAAATAAAAAGATGAAAGTTTACCTTCTTATTCACTCACGAACGCACGAGCTCACGATTGATTTACGATTAAAAATGTAGTTTGATTAAAACAAGGTAAATATTTACGTATAATATACATTTAAGATACCTAGAAGCAGCCATTGTAATTTATATTGTATCTTTATACATAGATGCGGAACAGAGTGACATTCGAGGAACGGATTATAAGGAACATATGAGGCACTCCTAGGTGAGGCCTAGTTGTAGGCCCTATTCCTGCGGATAATGAGGTTGCAGGAAGGGGAAATTAAGGCTCGACCTGTACAAGAGCAAAGTTCTTTATTTGTAATCAGTTATACAGCCCGAGGCCAGCCTCTGCTCGTCACGAGCGTTCGAGCGATACTGGTCGCTAAGCGTTTCTTCTTTTTTCTTCTTCTTTTCCCCACTCCTCTCTACATGGCGAGAAAGAGCGCGCAGTCCCTACAAACACGACACATCTATAATGCTTTTTGTCCATGGCCTTTATACTGTAAACAAAAATATTTTTCACGAATGTCGAACATAAGTAGTTTATGCTTGAAGCGCATTTGACCCTAGTGTACACTAGCAATGCTCATTCCACCAGCAACTCTAATTTAACACAAACTACATATTCTACTATGTACAAAATAGATGCAGTGGTCCATGTAATTCTTAAATTTATTTCTTTTCGGGGTTCCTGAATCTATCCCTTTTGCGCGTTCATGCCTTACGTATAAAATGCATGCCTAGTCACATATATAGAATTTATAGACTTAAAATAACACAGGAATGTAAATTTTAATTATTTGATGAAAAATTTGAAGATTCTGCTATTTTACATGTTCACTGTTTCGTCTATAACTTTAAGAAGAAATTCCATTTCAACAAACGGAGAACGGGACGTTATTCCACGGGAAATTTTCTATCTGAATAGATAATTATTAGGTGCACAACTTTGCTTCCGCCGATTTTTTCGAAAATTTGAGGCTTTATTCTGAAAAAGTGATTAGCTGTTTATGATTCAAAGTACTGTCCGTCACTAGCCACTACTTTTTGCCATCTTTCGGGCAATTGTCGGATACCATCTCGAAAAAACGATGCGTCTTTTGAGGCGATCCACAAATCGATCCATTCTTTGACTTCTTCATAAGAATGGAAATGCTGCTCAGCTAGGCCATGTGCCATCGATCGGAACAAATGGTAGTCGGAAGGAGCAATGTCTGGAGAGTACGGCGGGTGGGGTAAGACTTCCCATTTTAGGGTTTCTAAGTATGTCTTGACGGGTTTTGCGACATGTGGCCGAGC
>UELV01035083.1:0-17991 GCA_900490015.1 Megastigmus stigmatizans
CTTCTCATACTATTTTTTGTACTTTATATGTAATTTTGCATTCGCATTTTAAAATATTATTTTTTCCTTACTGTAGAGTTGTCACAAATGAAGACACATTTAAAAGGTGATGATCAACTCAGATTCTTTTTACTCAATGTGTAGAGATGTTCCAAAGAAAAGTCATTTAACCTTCCCGGAGGAAGTGAAAGCTCTTCTAGTAATTGAGCTTGATTCTGAAGCTGAAAATTTATCTCTAGATGAACTAAGTCTTCATAATTATGAATAAATTATTAAATTGTTTAAAATGGACATGTATTTTATTTTTACTTCACTTCACAAAATACAAAAATTCAACAGTTATTTTTCACTGTACCTTATAATAATGTCTTTTTATCTAAAAAGTCAGTTAAGAAAGAAATCAGTAAAGAATTTTTATTATTTAAAACCATTGCTTATTTTTTTAAAGAACTTACTTAGTGATCTAATTAAAACTTATTTCAAGCACTTTGAGGCAACAAAAAAATTGTACAGAAAATTTTCTGCTCCAAACGAACTAAAGAGTCTAAAAAATAAAAATTTTAAGTTGAAAACCGTATTTTTTCATTTTTGTATAAGTATAAATTTTGTATCAATAAAATTTTGTTTATGACCGAAAAACCAAGACTCACACAACAATCACCATCAAAAATAGTAAACACCAGATGAAAATATTCGACGAAATTCTCATCAGGTTTGTAGAATTAAAAAATATCTAAATATCAAGCTTCTAGGATAAAATACTAAAATTTTATTTTCTGTGATATTTCAGTGCTGCACTAGGGTGTACACATAGGGCATACATGTTAAGTCTATATAGGGGCTATATCGACCAATCACAGACCTTCACCAAACATTCTGTAAAAATTCAGACATATTCTTGAGGTAAAATGCAACAACTTTTGTATTTACCATTTTTATGATTTGATCAGAAAATTTTGAGATAAAAAATCACAAAGATTTGAAAATTAAAAAAAATTCCATTTTTGGTCTGTCTTTGGTGCTTGATAGTAATTAGACCATTGCACCTAGGCGACTCAAAATGTGGGAGTATGTTTCGGACATAGAATACAACATTTTCCCAGCGTTTTTAAACAAGTTTCAGCGATTTTAAAAATTTTTTATTTTCCGTTGGTGTGAAATGGCCCATATATATATAAGCTTTTCTACCCACATCGAAGGAAACGGATATATATAGGCAATCACTCAAGGAGTGAAATGAGCCCAAGAACAATTTTTTTGGACCAAAATTCGCTTGAAGCACGACTTTTGAGCATTTTTTCGTCTTCTCAGATCACTGTGCGGCGTATAGAAGAATCACTCACACATCTTAGATTGTACTTCCTTATAATCATTTTTTTTTTAAATGCACGAGATTTTGAAAACGACACTCGCCTAATTATGTTAATACAACTGTACGAACTTCTAACACATGTTAATTACAAAAATTTATGGCTATCGTTTAATAGTAGATTTAATGAAGAGACGTACACATGCGAAGAAAGCCTTACACTCGCATGCGAATAACTATCATATTATTCGTATGCGAATAACTATCATATTATTTATTTATGTTTCTATTTATTAAAATTTGAGTATAATCATAATTTAAAAATAAATACTCAAACAATGTCGAATTAAAACTAATTCTTTTAACGAAAACTCCTTTTTAATTTAGAAACCCATTCTTGAAATGAATTTAAAAGCAATTGCTTATTGTAATTTAATAAGTAAATACTAAGGAGAATATTAATTGCTAAGTAGGTAATACATCAAGAATAAATTATTAACATATCAACATGGAAATGACGATTATCCTCCTTCTAAACTTTTTGCGAGACCTCATACGAGTATTCGGTCCATTGCGAGAGAAAGAGTAATGGTGAATAAATGAAGCTAATTTACTATAATACATCAGGACAAAAATAGTCTAATTTCTTTAATTATTATATCATAAATAAGAAAGAAGAATATTATGAATATTGCACGATTTACTTAATTTTTTTTCATCAATTTACTAATACATATTAAGTTAAACAAACGTTGATTTTATAGTTTAGATCAGATATTCTGAAATTCAGTATTTTAATCCCAGAATAAAATTAACTAATGCATTTATTTAGAATGCATCTACTTCCGAAAATTTTAACTGCTAGAAAAAGTGCTGCTTTAATCCCTGGACTCGAAGCACTTAAATTCAAAATTATGAGATGGGTGCTCTTGAAACCATTTCAGCTAAACAAAAACGATTCTATATGTATCATCATCTCTAAGCAGGCGTACGTGACAGTATTTTAGCGTGAAAAAAATATTTTCAGTTTTTCACATTTAACTTTATTAAATTTTTATAATTCTAGTCCTTTATTATGTCTAGATATTTATGTTTTACATTGGTAACTTTTAATGCGTCAAAAATCAAGCCAACTCTAGCCTTTTTCGAAAGGTCAGAATATGTTCCCATTACCAATCATTTTGAAATTTAAGTATATTATTCTAATTGTAAAATAATTACACCCGCATTTTTTTCGTTATCATAAAATTGCATGTAACATGTGATTCTCAAAATTTCTTACCGTATCTTGACATTGAAATTTTCTTTTAAGGTAATACTTAAACAACCGCCAAATTCCAATTATTTTCTGCTTCTGAATAGACTAAACATCATTTTACTCAGTTTTAAGTCCTATTTCATCCCATGCAAGGGATTTAAAAAAAATGCACATTTTGTAAAAATACATTTTTCTCAAATCCCCCATCTTTTTTTTATGAACATTTTTATGAATTTAGGGGGTATTAATACCTATCAAGCCATGTGTGTTAGATCTCCTGTTTTTTCCTTTAGAGAGAGAGAGAGAGAAAAAAAAAATACTAAATTTTGTTCCCACATTATGATCACGATAAGCATATGATCATCATAAATAAACTTGTGTACATGCGAAATTAGTGTAAATATGAGCACAAATAGTAACAGCGTGTCATAGGGAAATTACTTTTGATACAGTAAAATAGCAAAGTGTAGAAGATACAAGTACAGACGATATTACTTATGCATTGTGGGACAATGGTAATTTATTGAAAAAAAAAACATTAGTTATCAATGCTTTTAAAGCTAAACTTTCTGTGTGGACTATAATGACAAGAATTCAAACGTATATGAAAGATATAACAATAGGCTGAAAGAGATAATGCTAAAAAAGATGCACATCATTTAGTTCTTCCAGTAGACTTCGCCGAAAACTGGGCTGTGACTCTGAATAAAACCGTTCAAGTGAATCATTGGGAGAATACCCAAATTTATATTTTCACGCCCGTCTGCTATCAAGGCCTTTCCAACACTTTCGAGTTTTACTGTTGTAAGTGATAATAGAAAAAACAATTTAGCATTTGCTTTACTAGCTTAAAAAAAAAAATCATTACTTATTAAGAAGAGAATAGCTGTAATTTAATCGAAATAATCACTGTTGTGCGTTTGGAACAGCTAGTCATTTTAAAAATCACTTTCAACTGTATAAATTAAAACGACCACCTTATGATATAACACGATTGTTTTCTGGTACTGGATACGGTAAAGGAGCTGTAGATAGCTGTAGACAGTAAATGCTGTGGGTGGGCTTATAAAGCGTTATGATACTTCCCGATCATGCGAATCGAAATGCGAATGATTTTGTAAAATGTGTTCATAATTATAATAATGCAATTTAAATATTTATTTGCAAGACGATAACATAAAAAAAATATAGAAAAGGACATAAAAATAAAGCATAGCGGAAGATTAGCAATTTTGCTTTACAGTCAAAATTGCCAATCGTTCGCTTACTGAAACGAAAACAAAGAAAAAGAAAGCCAAAGGCACTCAATAATTTTATGAATCGAGAAAGCGGAAAAGCAAAAAATTACATTGCACATAGGAATGTATACTTATTACGCATGTGTATACTAGTCTATTTATAATGACCATATGCTGACCACGATCATAATCCGCGAAAAAAAATGTAGTATTTTATTTAATTTTTTTCTCTTTCTAAATGAAAAAGCAGGAGATCTAACACTTATGGTATGATAGGTATAATACTCATACTTTCATAAAAATTTTCATATAAAAAATGGGGGTTTTTGAAAATATTCATTTTTACAAAAAATGTATTTATTTTTATTTTTTTATTTTTTAAATACTTTGAGTGGAATGAAAGTGGACTTAAAACTGAGTGAAGTAATGTTTAGTCTATTAAGAAGCAGAAAAAACTCGCAAACAACGAATGATTAAAATTTAGCTTAAAAAAAATTTCAAAGATTCGGTACGAAATTTTGAGAATTGCATATTACATGCCATTTTATCGATATAAAAAAAAATATGTGTCAAATTATTTTCAAGAGAATTTCAAAAAGTTCAGTGACGGGGACATATTGTGACCCTCCGATTCGAGATAGATTCGGTCATATTTTAATTTTAAAAAATCAATTACTAAGATAAAATACAAAATAATACTAATATAAAATGTTTTTCAGAGTCAACAAAAATATTTTAGAAATTGCAAATAAATTCTTTAGAAATGTATAACCTAAATCATTCCTGTACTTACTTGTGTTAATTAATATTGAGGGAAATATATTTTTGTTTTATTTAAATAATTTGTTCTCAAGCATCAATTCCGTTCATTAAACAACGTTCTTGACGGCTCGGCGTATTGTGGCCTCATTTTCGCGAAGCTCGTAAAAAACTGCCACTTTTTTCGCCGACACTCTTCTTCGTCATCGACTGGTGATTTGTACACTCTTTCCTTGACACAGCCACACAAGAAATAGTCCATGGGTGTCAGATCCGGTGATCTGGCCGGTCACTCTACTGAACCATTCCATGACATGTACCAGCCTTGCTGGTACATCATATTCTGGAGCTTTTGTAACGGAAGATCTGCCATCAGTGGTGGTGGAGTTTCCGTTAAAAACTCTAGGTATGCTAGATCATTGAGACGTGGTGCCAAAAAAAAAACTGGTCTCAAGCAATAGGGAGAAGAAGTGATATAACTTCCTACTTGAAAAAAAATATGATCGTATAGAAAATTAACTTTTAAGCTGTGTTTCATGTTTTTCCAACTGAAATGGTGAACATGGCCGAAAACATTTGCAAAGTTGTAAAAAGCGGTTTTTCGTAAATACCAAAGGAACTATTACTCCGATCAGACTATGCTAAATGGAGAAGTTGTCGGTATTAAAAAGATCTATTGGTTCGTTTTTTTATTTATATCGATCGCTCTGTTACTATTTATTCGACATATATAGAAAAAAACCTTAAAAATCTGCTTCTCAAGTACTTGTTCCAATTTCAGTTTACATACTTGATATATACTGTAAAATATAGCCTTTTATAGTAAAATATAGGTTTTTTGAATAAAAGGTACTCTCGGAATTCAGCTATGGTTGTCCAGCTTATGGTCTTAGATTATACATAATTATTAAAATGACCAAAAAAGATTTAAAAAAAAAATAAACTAACTAAATATTAAAAATTTTTGGAATTATTTTGCTTCTAAGGCGAACGGAACTATATGTTATCTCATCGAGCTACCCCAGATTAAGTACAAGAGAATTTTTGTATGGGGTCCAGAAGCCGTGATATTGAAAATTTTGCAAACGCTATCGATTTAGAATGCACGACATCACTTTTGAGAGCGACCATCTCCGTCACCTGTTACAACTGACTTTTAAAAACGCCAACTTATCGTGATACTGTCCTCACGATTGTTGTTGGATCATTCTCAAAAAGCTGTTCAACCCGCTCCTCTACCCTAGGAAGTAGAACGTTTGGAGGATGACCAACATCCGCGTGTTGCGGCAACACATTACCCGTTTCCTCGAACCGTCGATGAGCCTCGCCAATTGTATGCGGATCTGGATGTCGATAATTCGGCCACCGCTCATGATACGTGCGAGCTGCTTGCCTTAAATTTCCTGCACTGACGTAATAAAAATGCAACATTTGGATGTGCTCTTCTATCGCATAAGGCATACGTGCCAGTCGTTCTACGGTGTTTGCGATAGAAGCGAGGAATAAACGAATTTCGCATAGCATAAGAAACAAAAACATTTGACGATCACTTTTGTTTAAGGAGATACGTCAAATTTTTTATGGTGGTTGCGGTGGGATAGAAAATTGTAGTATCTACAGTTGTACGACGATGTAAAACGTGTATGTACTGTACCCGCCTCAAAAACATTTGCATAGCGCGATTAAAAGCATTTTACGCCAACTCTTTTGACTTCAACTCGCCAATATTCGAACACGCAACTCACGAGTTTAGTACATTATCGCGAAAAAATATTCTCTGATTTTCATATTTTAAATTTATAACTGTTTCTGTGTAAAAAATAAAGTAAAATCTAGTCTTTTACATCCCAGATTTTAATTTAGTGATGCAGCATTAAAGCTCATATTATTCTCAATTTATTTTTGATATAGTAAAGTTGAAAATATGGCAGATAGAGAATCGTTTATTCCACGTTAAAATGCTCAACTCGAAAGCTTCCACCTTAGGGTTCGAAAGCCTAATATTTATCAAGTTCATTTTTTATCTTGCAAGTCAAAAATATGGGACAGACATAGAATCGTATATGAAACATTAAAATACTCAACTGAAAAGATTCGGGCTTAGGGTGCAAGAGGCTAATTAAATTTCTTTTTTATCTAGGCAAGTTTAAGTATGACCGAGAATCTTTTTATTACATTAAAATGATAGCTTTAGGAGCTCTGGGCTTAACGTTTAAGCGATTGGGGATAGCTCACGTTTTTACACATAAAAATAGATGATGCACAAATATTAGAATCCGTGAATCTATTTTTCATTTTAATGAGTGAGATTTAAGAGAATCTATTTTAATTCATGAAATATTTTCGTTAAACTGGGAGAATGTATTTTTTATTACAAATTTCCACGTCATGTCGATAACTGCACTTAAATTATTAAAAGAGAAAATCATTACACAAAGAGACATCTTTGTGGAAGAGTAGCCTTTTTTCGTGTATTGGCACGACGCAAACTAAGCTTGTCATCGCTGCCAAGCGTAAGCATGCACACCGGCTAATACGATTGAGATACCCGCTGAATACTTTTGCACCGAAAGAGACCAACACAAACTGGTGCGCGAGATGACAGAAAACGAACACGGGCAAAATCGCTCTTTCGTCGTTCGCTGTGAAGGTGTAACTGCATCTGCTCAATCCGTGAGTAAGACAGACAATCGTATTTGCCACGTCTAATGCTCAATTATAAAGCTTCGGGTAAGAAGACGAAAGCCTCTCGTTCGTTTAATTTATTTTCGGTTAAGTCGAGTTAAAAAAAATGGCAAACAAATATCGCTTTTGTCACATTAAAGTTTGCTCAATTTTCTATGCATAAACAGTTATGATCCTAAATTATGGAAATAAAAAAGTTTTTTTTTTTCACGTTCGAATATTGTATGCGTAAGTTTAACTTCATAACTGAAGGCTTACCGTTTATTACGTTATAGGTTCTTTAATTTATTAAAATACTTAATATATGAACTGTTGGCTTAGGGTTTAAAAAGACAGAGTTCGCATGATTTTTTAAGCTTTAAAAGTTACAAATGTAATACATGAAAATCTAGACATAATAAAGGACTAGAATTTTAAAAATTTTGTGTGCATATAAATTTAAGGATGAAAAATATGAAAAACGGTTTCCAAATATATTTTCAATTTAATATTGAAATCCATATTTAAAACCGGCAAATGTTGCTAATTATAATATACTTAACAATATGGTAATGTTTCAGCCAATAAACCGGCTGGAATTTTGTCGTTTCTTGTTTTTCGGCTTTCTAGATTTATAAAATTTTTGAGAGCCTTTGGTATTCTTTTTGTTTGTTTTCACTTCAGCAAGTGAACGATAGGCAATTTTGACTGTAAAGCAAAATTGCCAGTCTTCCACTGTGCTTTATTTTTATATGTTTTTTAAACACTCATACAAATTTTTTCAATCCCATGATACTTTGGCACTTTGAGCCAATCAACATTTTTATTTTTTCTATATTTTTCTATGTCATCGTCTTACAAATAAATTATTTAAATTGCATTAGTATAATTTTGAACATATTTTACAAAATCATTTGCATTTTATATAGCTTCTTGAAGCGGCTTTTTAAGATTATAGGAAGTACAGCCTACTGCTATCTGCAGCTCCTTGTGTCCAGCACCAGAAAACAACTATATTATATCATCAGGTGGTCGGTTTAATTCATACAGTAGAAAACGATTTTTAAAATGACTAGTAGCTCCGTCTGATACAATAGTGATTATTTCAATTGAATTACAGCTATTCTCTTCTAAATAAGTAATGATTTTTTTCAAGCTAGTAAATTAAAGCAAATGCTAAATCGTTTTTTCTATCATCACTTACAGCAGTGAAACTCTGTATTGGAAAGCCTTAATAGCAGACTGGCGTGAAAATAGAAATTTGCGTATTCACTCAACGATTTACTTGAACGGCTTTATTCAAAATCACAACACAGTTTTCGACAAAGTCTACTTGAAGAACTAAATAATGTGCACCTTTTTTAGCATTATCTATTTCTGCTTAATAGCTTTTTGTTATAAGTCCAGGTACCTTAGATTTTTTAACACGTTAAATGTAATCTGAGGAGTTAGGGTGTCTATTTATTAATTCAAGGGCGTAGATTACGACTATCAACTTTAGGACAATGGAAAATCAAAGCAACATTGTTTAAAAAATATATAAACATTAACTCGGCTCCTGTTGGTCTAAGCAAAAAAATATCAGTAATAAATCGATGTTTTTTTAAAGACGAACAAAATGAGATATATTAAATTAAACAATATTTATTAGTCTTTTTTACAAATTACAAAAATCCAATTCGACTTTACGTCATAAATTTATATACTTAAACTATTTTAGGAAAGCTAAAAATTTAAAAAAGTTAATTTAACTATTCAATAATTTTAGTTAAAATTTTTATTGATTTGGATGATAAGATTTATTATAAACAACGATTTCACAAAAAACTCGAGGTGGCTGTAATTTCTTCAAACCCGAGATTTAAATAGTGCTGATTTTTTTATGTATTCATGAAACGATTTGCAACTCTTGGCTATAATAAAATTTTGAATCTTTTATTAAAAAACCGATATTTGGGGGATTTTTAAATTTTTGAAGTCACATAACGCTGCATAAGATATAGTTAAATATTGAAAACAGATTCTAGAAGCTCAATTTTTGTTACAAATTTTAAAAAATAAAATGATTAGTCTGTGAGTTATATACTCAAAGATAATTTTTTTTAAGAAATAGTTAAATAATATTATACAATATTTACATAAGGCTCATCTGTATAGTTACTGAGTAAAATATGTTTAAACAATTAGCATAATATAGACATTGAGCGCAGAGCCGCGCAGGTCCTCCATGTACCCATTGCGTCGTCGCTCTGTGCACCTTGGCGTCACATAGCAGCCAATCGCCGCGCTCTCGCTCTGCCTTACGCCTGCCTTTTAAAAGACCTGCATTTATAAAAGTGTGTATACTTACTTCTATTCACATTACTTATCATAAGCAAAAATTCAATAATATGTTTGTATTTATTCCTTTCTAACAGCTTACTACGATCTTGCCATATTAAATTAATACGTCATAAGTTTTAATTTTAATAAATAAAAATATATATTTAACAATTCTTAGATACAAAATATATATTACTTTTTCGCACTTGATAAAATCATATGCAATATACTGGAATCACTTGAGTATTCGCTGTCTGGCGAATTATAATTATAATATAATTATTTGATAAAGTATTAAAAAAATGATATATATATATCCAAGAATAGTTAAATATATATTTTTATTATTAAAATTAAAACTTATGACGTACTAAAAGTAATGTGAATAGAAGTATACACAGTTTTATGAATGCAGGGGTTTTAAAAGGCGCGCGTAAGGGAGAGCAAGAGCGCGGCGATTGGCTGCTACTTAGATGACGCCAAGGTGCGCAGAGCGGCGACGCAGTAGGAACCCGGTCGATCTGCGCGATTCTGCGCTCAATGTCTACATTATGCTAATTGTTTAAACATATTTTACTCAGTAACTATAGAGATGAGCGTTAAATGTTATATAATATTATTTAACTATTTCTTAAAACAGTGAAAATTTCATTTTATTGTTATAATAAATATTAAATATTGTTTAATTTAACATATCGATTTAAAAACACATCGATTTATTACAGAGGTTTTTTCGTTTAGACCAACAGGAGCCGAGATAATATCAAGAAACCGCTTAATTTTTTAATTTTTTATGTTTATGCAATGCTACTTGCAATTTTCATTGTCCTAAAGTTGATAATCGTAATCTAGGCCCTTAAATTAATATATAGACATCCTAACATCTCAGATTACGTTTAAATACAAAAACGGCCTTTTTTCCCTGGCGCCTGGATTGTATATCTTTCAGATACATGTGAGTTCTTGCCTTTATAGTCCAAACAGAAAGTTTATCTTTAAAAGCATTGATATCTAATGATTTTTTTTTTTTTCAATAAATTACCATTGTCCCAGAATACATAAGTAATTTCGTCTAACTTGTCTACACTCTACTGTTTGAGTGTATCAAAAGTAATTCCCCTATGACCCGGACAAATTTTACGTTCTTGTAAAAAACATAAATCAGAATGGTCAAAACACATTATTGCTTACTATTAGTGTTAATATTTACACTAATTTCGCATGTGTACAAGTCTATTTATAATGATCATATGCTGACCACGACCATAATGTGGAAAAAAAAATTAGTATTTTATTTTATTTTTTTATTTCTCCAAAGGAAAAAATAGAAGATCTAACACACCTGGTTTAATAGGTATTAATACTCCCTACGTTCATAAAAATTTTCATAAAAACAAAAGATGGGGTATTTGAGAAAAATGCATTTTTCCAAAAACTGCATTTATTTTAAATACCTTGCGTGAGATGAAAGTAGCCTGAAAACTGAATAAAATAATATTTAGTCTCTTCAGAATAAAAAGAAAACTCGCAAATCGGTGGTTATTTAAGATTTATCTTGAAAGAAATTTTCAATGTCAAAATTCGGTAAGAAATTTTCAGAATCGCATATTACATGCAATTTTATGATAAGAGAAGAAATGCGGGTGTAATTATTTTCCAATAAGAACAATATACTCAAATTTCAAAAAGATTGGTAATGTGAACATATTCTAACCGTCCGAAAAACCCTAGAGATGGCTAGATTTTTCACGCATTAAAAGTTACAAATATTAAACATATAAATCTAGACATACTAAAAGACTAGAATTTTATAAATTTCAGAATGTAAAATGTGATGAGCAGAAAATATTTTTTTCTTGCTAAAATACTGTCACATATGTAAGTTTAGAGATGAGGGTGGATACAGAATTTTTGTTTAGCTGAAAGTGTTTCTAGAGCACCCGTCGAATAATTTTGAATTTGTGTGCTTCGAGTCCAGGGATAAAAGCAGAATGTTTTCTTGTTAAAATTTTCGTAAGGAGATGCATTCTAAATAAATACATTAGTTAATTTTATTCTGGGATTAAAATACTGAATTTCAGAATATCTGATCTAAACTTTAAAATCAACGTTTGTTTAACTTAATATGTATTAGTAAATTGATGAAATAAAATTAACTAAATATATCACCGGTATTGTAATCCCATCGTGCAATATTCATAATATTCTTCCTTCTTATTTATAACATAGTAATTACAGAAATTAGACCATTTTCGTCCTGATGCAGTAAATTAGCTTCATTTATTCACCATTACTCTTCCTCTCGCAATGGACCGAATATTCGCATGAGGTTTCGCAGAAAGTTAAGAAGAAGCAGAACAGACATTTCCATGTTGATGTGTTAATAATTTATTACCTACTTAGTGATTAATATTCTTCTTAGTATTTACTTATTCAATTACAATAAGCAACCGCTAGAATAGAATGGATTTCTGAATATAAAAGGAGTCTTCTTACTAAGTCAGATGTGTCGTTAAGCCAATTAATTTTAATTCGACATTTTTTTAAGTATTTATTTTTAAGTTATGTTTATATTCGAATTTCAATGAATATAAACATAAATAAATAATATGAATAGTTATTCGGATGCTAGCGTAAGGCTTTCTTGGCGTGGGTACGTGCGACGTACTCTAAGTCTTACGCGGCTAAGCGTGAGCATGTAATGTCTGCGCGAAGTGCATTTCGGAATAGCGTATGGACACGCTGACATTCCTCAGACGCACACGATACGCTGCACACAACTAGCAGAAGCCCGCATGCGACTGCCTGAACAGACGACGAACACAAACAATACCGCTCAACTGCTCATCCGCTCGCCCGTCGTGTGCCGACTTGGTTCACGCCGTGTGCGAGTGTGTTTTCAGCACCCCTTCCCCGCTGCCTCCGTTCCTGCTTCGGCATGCATTTGGAGGCTCTGCCTACTTTTTCCCCTGCGTCCATCACTATAGTGGAGACGCGAACTGATTAGCCGATTTTCCAAATTTTCAATTACGAATAACTCGAAAATTTTGTTATTTACGTTTAAAATAATTTCATTATTTACGTGTAAGTTATGTAAGTCTTAGAATTTACTCCTCTATCTGGTGGCTCATTTTTCGCGGCTAATAGAAGGACATCCTGTATATGAATAATTCGGCAGGTTATTGTGCTTAAATATATGAACTATGTAACCAAAAGACGTCAATAAAAATGTAATATACGAGATTAAATCATCAGCTACTACATTCTATTTATGTAAGAAAACAATATGAATGTTGTATCAGCAAATACGAGCAATACATTTCTAAAACCTATTTCAATATGTAAAAAATACATGAAAGTTACAGTAACTGTAAGAAATCATGTAAGGTATCAATTTTCTAGATGATTATTTCGTACTGTAAATTCAGTAACGCCAAAGGCTACACGTATACGTGTTGTTAGTCATTTCAATTGTGTGTAAGTCATTTTTATTCATCCATAATCTGCTAAAGCAACAACTGCAGAGACACACGGTAACGCCTATGCTTAGTTCAACCACTGGAGTCACTTTAGTAGTATTTACTTTAAAACAAGGAACATGAGTCTCCGGACGGAATATCAACAGCATTCATATTTAATGCGGGCCTAGGTCACGGTCGACATCTTGCCTATACCGGTGAGAAAAGCTGCTGTAACTAGATGTGGCGCTTAGTAGTCAGTGTTTGTCAGTTTCTGAAGTGAAGAATGACCAGTGATTGGCCAACACACTCTCCAAGTCTCTCTCTGTCTCGCACTTGCTCTTTCTTTTACCTCGCCTATAAATAATCAAGTTGCACAGATGTCCAAGTATAGACCGTTGGGTTTCTGCCAGACCTGTGGCATGGAGGCCTTTGTGTCTATTTCAGTGGCACTGCACACGTTCGTAATGAAAGCGGTATCAGCAGTGCCACCCGCAGAGTGCTCTATTCAAAAGCGTATCCTCTTATACCACTGTTCATTATGCTTGTTATAAATAAAATCTTGAAGGGCATTGTCACGTAAATTCGTACAATAGAGTTGGAAACAAAATCTTGCTCTTGTGTGATATCCATCAAATATGTAGAGAACTCAAACCAATTCTTCAATCTTCTTAATTATTTTTAAAACAACGAAATTCAGAAAAGTTATAGCACACTAAATGTCCTTTGGAAGAAGTCGTATCGTTGATACTTCAAAGGAATTCACTTTAATGGTATGATCTCGTAGAAACTTCAACACGTATCTATCTTACTACAAATGTTCGCAAAGGCACGATGACCTAATAGAAAATAATGTAATTGAATTTGAGTTGTTAAATTTAATTAATGCCTATTGCAAGAATTATTCTATGGAAACCGAGCTTGGACTTTTAGAGCAGTTAATGATTATCGGGGACAGTAGACAAGACTTTAAATTAAAAGTACCTCCTTAGGGTCTTATACATATTCTAAGTTGATTAACATTTAATATCCAGCGTGAAATATTTATTTCAATCTGCAGTGGCCAATTGACATCGGGACATAGAAACATTTTATACTTAAAGTAGTCACGTTATTAACTAAAAAAATTGTGCACAGATTCTAATATGTTATACGTTCAGGGCATATTTTAATCAACGCGTGACGAGCGTCACTTGCCTTTTAAAAATTATTGATCGGACGTTTTTACATTACAAATCTCAACCTTGTTTTTGAGCAGTCCTTTTTAAAAATTTTTAGATTATAATTATATTGAAATCTATTTCAAAATCGTCGCATATACTCATCCTCCACGGAATTGGATCCTCAAGGTAAGGTTTTCAACGGAGAGCTCAAATCAGCTGAATAAAGTTTATGCACTCATACGGTATCACTTACAAATTGATATAATAGTCATAAAAATAATTAAGTAATTGAATTAAAAATTTATTTCGTCTAAATTTTATTTCTTGTTGTATACTAACACATATACTTGGTGCTCTTAGATTCCATGTCTTTTACAGAAATGTCATATATTCTTCTTTGAAATATTACTATAATGTAAACGTGTCTAAGTGAATCTCTTTTGTTAAATAGTTTAAATATTTAATCAAATGGATTTAATTAGTTATTTTTTCAAAAATTATATACATCATTTTCATTCGAATTTTGGAGTAATTACTATTAATTATCATTTGAAATTTCACTCGAAGATTACATTAATGAATTTTCAACTTATTAAATTATAAAAAAGTTTTCTTACAGTCTACCTTGAACAATGTTCACAAATTCAACAACTAAACTAATGAATAATTAATTAATTCATTATTTAACTAATTAATTTACGCAATCCGAAATGATCAAGTACAGCATTGATAATATATATTTTACAAAGTTTTACAAATAATATTCTTATTTTATTTTTGCAAGCTATATTGAGAGGAGTAGTTCAATTAATCTGAATATTTTGACTTAACACAGGTATTTTATAATTTATTATTTTACCACGTTTAGTAACATTATCTAGTATCCCAAAGAATTTCGACATTTTGTATAGAAAAGTCTGGGGGTGTAAAGAAGAATATTTACAGCGCATGTGAAATTTAAACGTGGTAATTTGAAAACAAAATTAACCCTATCACCGCTAGAGAAACTGAAATCAGTGAAACTATCTCTCCTGAATAAGCTGATTCTGCGTAGGTTGGCCCAGCATAGATTGGCGGTCAGTGACACGCGGGCTTTAATCTGCTTGGAGTGAGGACCACCAGAAAGGCTTAAAAACGCAGAAAGAGCACGTTCGATTTTACCTTTGGTCAACTTTTTTTTAATTATCTTTTTATATCTATTATTTCGTAGAAAATTTGTTATTTTTTGTTTAAATTAATAAATTATTCGAAAAGCAAGATATTAGTGAATTTATTAAACTATGGAAAAATCGTATGTACCTTTCCATTTGAAAATATATGTATTATTATATTTATCTCGAAATTGGAGTAAAAGTGGAAAAAAACTTGATTTTTTAAATATAATAAAAAATCACTTTTGCATAAAGAAATATGTAACGTGTAATAAGATATATAAGGTAAAAGTTCTAGTAACTATTATGATAACAGAATTTTCAAAACTAGAATATAAAATTTACTATTAACAAAAAAATAAATTAAATATAATGTCCTCAATGTGCAAAATTCATACTTTTGCCGAGCATAAGTGATGTTCAATGATGAAAAGTGTCAGCATAAGTGACAGTTTATATAATTATGTATAAAGGATGAAAGGATTTCGCCGCATTGGCTATATACCATTCGATAGATCGCGAAATTCTAAGAACCACGTATCTTTCTCGTTTTTCGATTTGACAAGTAGTTTCCGCGTTATTAATTGTTAAAAGTTTTTAAGATGAGCCAATCAGCGGGGAACTACAGCGGGTGGCAGCTGTATCAGCGGGCAACTACAGTAGAACTAATTATTTTAAGATAAGGCTATAGCCGGGTTACTATGTTAAAATTGCCCCACTTAAAATACGCATGTATTAAAAACACCATTCAATAGGGGTTGAAAAAAAAACTCCCACAACCAAATTTTCAGCCCCCTATTTTTTAAAAATTTTGAAAAAAATCACAGGGGTAAATTATTGTGTGATAACTAACTACAAATTTTTGCACTTCACATAACCTCAAATATTGGCCCTAAAAAATTATTTAATTTTTAATTAATTATTTGTATACCCTTGCTTTTGAGGTACAGCTTCTGAAATACATATTTTTGATGTATTTTTTCTCGCTCTTTAGGAAGGTGCTATTGTTTTTTCCAGAAAAATGGTGGGCCATCCCGATTTTTGCCAAAACCCGATTTTTTGCGCTTATTTCGAGATTTTGGAGAGGTTATGTTAAAATTTGAGAGCTTAAACAATAGTTTTTTGTGTATTTTTTTCAGATTTTTATTATGTTATTATTTAAATAAAGATTTTTAATATACCCCATTCAAATATTAGCGAAAAACCTGATTTTTCACGATTTTTTATGTTACTATGAGATTGAATACATTCTCAAGGCTTCAAATTATATTTAACATTTTTTTTATATTTCCAACAACGGTGCTATCAAAATTGTATTATTTTTATTACCTTACACTCTATTATTAGCAGGAATCTAACTTTTTTAAGGTTATGTGATATTTTTGGGTCATATTACATTTTGAAATTTTGAAACAGTGGCAGTAAAACTGTTTTCATTTTTAAATATCATCTGGGTGCAGTTTAATATTTGCAAAAATTTAATTTTTTGAGACTATGGGAGTGTCACTTTGGTTTAAATATCTGTAAAAAGTATATTGATTAAAATCTGTATAAAGCAATACGTTTCAAAGATGAACAGTTTTAAAATGATTAAAATGAATTAAATTTAAATCCAAATCTTAATCAAAGTTACAAAAAAAAAGTTATGTGCAGAAATAGGCATGCCCATAATTCAACTTTCAAAAAACGATTTATTGTATCGGGCACAAGGGGGCTAGACTCCAAGTATTAATTTTATCATTAATAGAAAAAGATATAATCGAATCAAAAAACACGTTTATATCTTGACTCAAAGAGATTGAATTTGCCAAACACCTAGCCAAACGTTAATTTTTAAGTATTTCCTAACGCTATAAATATTAAAAAATGCATATTAAAAATACAAATTGAATCACAAATAGTACTACTGAATATAAGCAAAAAACTCTATTTACTGTACTACTGAAATCAATTGCTTTTTGAGACATGAATATAGTATGTTTCCAGGGTTTTCCAGTCTCAAAACTATATTTTCTTGATAGAGTAAAATACCATAAATGATATCTACTCGAAATATCCAAATATGATTATTTATTAGAGTGATGAATTGAAAATATAAATTTATTGTACTCAGCAGTTGTACATAACTCTGTCGGTATTTATTTCTACTTTACCGACAATGAAAAACAATGCTTAGGTTGTCCCAGTAAACACAATGACATCTTAAAGAGCTATTTTAGATGTCTTATTAACGATACAAGATATCTTAAAGATTTCAAACAAATAAACTTTAAAGATGCGTTAAAGCTTAGCTATTACCATCCTAAAGAGCTCTTTAGGATATCCTAAAGATATAGTGAAGATAGCCTGAAGATACTTTTACGATGAAAAGTAAATTTTATAAAATTCGTATTTATTATTAAAGAGGTCTTAAAGCTATCTTTAAGAGAAATCCAAGGAGGTCATTAGGATGTCTTCAGCAGGCGTTTAGGGTTTTCATTTTCAATTTTTATTATTTTTGTAGGTTATGATGGTAAAAAGTAAAATAAAATCAAACAAAGAAGAAATAAAATTATTAGTAAAAACCGAATAATTATAATTTATTCTTTTTGTATTCTCTTCTATAATACAACTTAATTTCTTCTCATCCGATTTTACTTTACTTTTTATCCATATTAAATAATGGCATG
>UELV01035412.1:0-15933 GCA_900490015.1 Megastigmus stigmatizans
GTCCATGGACGCAAAAAATGTATAGTTTGAAAAAATTGGCTTCCAGTTTGGATGCGAAAATATAGAACAAAACTTTTTTTTTTATCAAAATTTCGTGTTTTTTGTTAAATAAACAATTATAAATTTTTTAACATGCATTTTTTTTAAATTCTGACTTTAGCAATCGAAAGATCAGGAAATTTTCATCGGTAATGATGTTTTTCGATTTTTTTCACAAACGATTGCACAGTTAGTTATGTCGCTGGAAAAAATATGTAGAAAGTGTCCTTTTGGTCCTTAATGGGTTAACTCTTGGCCAGTATGCTGCTTAAATTTTAACTTTATTTTATTTCTAATTGATTTGTCGGTAGGGTTGGTAATTTTACCAAAAGTCTGGTGCTGCAATGTTAAATGTAACGAAAACGTAGTGATGTAATTTTAAATAAAGCTACAGTTTTCATGGATTAATTTTAAAAAAATAATGTGGTTTCTTGGTTTATGAGGGTTTAGGATAGCTCCCGGGGCACGAATTTATTAAATGTAATCTGATAATTTTTCAGGGCTACGTATCGGGTAATGCTGATGTTGGCGGTATTTGGCTAAAACATAGGAATATCTTTAAAATGGCATAACTCGGTCAAAAAAAATCGCAGAGGGTCGATTTTTTTTAATACTCGTTGGAAAGTGTACTTTAAGATGGTATTTGTGGTTTTTTCAAAAAAAATTTTGGTAATCCAGGCAAACGTGCAAACTATTGCGTTTTTTAAGAAAAAAAGTTGGTAGGCCTGATTAAGACATAGCAATGTAGTATTGTCTGGCAGCTATTGGATATCATTTTTTCCTGAAAGTGCACATAATTCCCTACAAAAATAAAAAAAAATTATCTCAATACGATGAAAATTGACCGATTTACAAGCATTTGAAAAATATCAATTTTTCGATGAAAAATTTTGTTGCGATAATTTTGTTGCGCAGTGTATTATTCAACTATTTCTTAAAACCGTGAAACTTTTATTCAACGACGTATGTAGCTTTTTGTGACATCAAAAATTTTAAAATCGCCAAAAAATGGGGCTTTTAATAAAAAAAAATTCAAAATTTTATTATAGCCACGAGTTGCAAATCGTTTCATGAATACATAAAAAAATCAACAACATTCAAATTTCGTGTTTAACGAAATTACAGCTACCTCGAGTTTTTATAACAAATCTTATCATCCGAATCAATAAAAATTTTAACCGTGTATAATAGAATAGTTAAGCTAACTTTTTGTAAATTTTTAGCTTTCCTAAAATAGTTTAAGTATATAAATTTATGGCTTAAAATCGAAGTGGTTTTTTGCAATTTGCAAAAAAACTAATAAACATTCTTTAATTTAACATATCTCATTTGGTTCGCCTTGAAATAACACATCGATTTATTAGCATTGTTTTTTTCGCTCAGACCAACAGAAGCCGAGATAATAGCAAAAAACGCCAAAGTTTTTAATTTTAAAGTTTATGCATTTTTTAAACGATGTTCCGGTCAATTTACACTGTCCCAAAGATAATAGTCGTAATCTATGCCCTCGAAGTAATAAATAAGCATCGGAACATCTCAGATTACATCTAAATGCCAAAGCAGCCTTTTTTCCCCTCGGACTGGATACTTTTTTGTCATTGTGGGCCGAAAGTACCACTTTGCCCCCCGGTACCAGTTCGAGAATGTTGTATTTTTGTCCTTGCTAGGCAAAAAATAGTATGTTCGCCTTCGGCTCGGATGTCAATTTATACGATTTCTGGATTCTCTAAATTTTTTCCTCCCTAGTGGCGTAATCTACTATTCCCTATTTATTTTTATATGATGTATTTTACATTGAATATCGATTAATTAAATGTTCGTGAGATTTCTTCATTATATCAAAATATCGAAAAATTATATATATATATAAAGTTTAAATTAGTGGGAGTAATATATACAGTCTATAATATATATTATAGATATACATCATATATATTCGCCATCATTCTTTTATTTATGATAAGCAAATTTTAAAAGAATGACTGTATATATTACTCCCACTAATTTAAACTTTACACACAACTTTTATTATTACTTAAAATATAATTGCTTTCTGCATTTTTCAGGGTCAAGACTCTCGTTCTTTATTATTAAGGGAAATATATGATGTGAAACATTAAAATGCTAAACTTTTGTTGTACACTTATAAATTAATATATATTTTTCGACGCTCCGTATGCTTAGGTTATCTCGACTCTTGTGTGAAAACTTCCCCTTGTCGAGATAATCTCCTTCGCTCACTAGTTGCGAATGTACTATTACTACAAACTAAACTATATTATAGACTTATGATATAATTTTACTAATTGTTTAATACACTATCTTTCACATTTCTTAGTTAGAATTCACTTAAAGATTAATTTAAATAAGTATTAATCAATTTAAAAAAAAAAACATGTCTATATAATCTAAGTAAAATATATTGCTGTAAGACACATAAACCGAGCAAACGATAGTGATCGTAGGTCGATTTTGTTTATGGGTAGACAGTTTTTGTTATTTTATAATTTATGGCTACATATGGTGAATCTGGAAAAATATACGTGAATAAGTTTGTTGTATTTTCTACGTTTTACTCAATCGATATTGATAATGTTTTATACAAAGAAAATGGTTCGTATTATATTGCTGGTATAGATAATACATAAGTGAAATAGGTTTGCGTGAAAATGATTTTCAAATCCGATTCTTTAATCAAGTCTGTAAATGTTTCGAACGATTTTAAAGTCCTGAACTCTGCGTCTTGTATTGTTTGATAGCTAATTTTACTGAGTATTTAATTTTCTCCGCTATGAAGAGCTTTGGATGGACTTTATATTGAAAATAATATAACATCTGTTAATGTTTTTATGTTTAATTCCATGCCTATTCTAACTAAGAAATTTGAAAGATAGTACTTCAAAAAATTAGAAAGATTATATTATAAGACCATAATATATAATATAGTTTATAGTATAATATATATTATATTTATAAATGTACAACCAAAGTATAGCATTTTAAGGTTTTTCATATATTTCAACTGTTTATCAATATGCTTTAAAATATTATATATAAATATTAGAAGTTAAATATTTATAAAAAAAGAGAAAATATGAAATAATGCTAAGTAAATTATGTTCTCAATCCGTCTCGTATTACTTGTATTTTCGTAATGTTGTTAGGTAGCATTGTTGTTTTCTGCACTAGCCTGCTGGTGATACTTCTCTAGTCTTTATTACACTTTTTTCATTCTGCTCTCCTTTTCTACTTGTCACAATCTCTACCTTCCTTGTTCTTTCCTCTCTCCATAAAAGAAGACATTAGTAGATATATCACCACCTTATTTTTCCGTTGTTTCATTTTTTTTCCGAAGATTTTTTAGACTTGAATATTATCCGAGACAGTTATTCAAGTAAATTTTATAAAAATTACTATGTTCCCTTAACATTAAAATTGAGGCTACATCCTTTTCCAAATAAGCAGTCCCAAAAAATAAATTACTAATATTTTCTTTACTCGCCATGTTTTCCACAATTATTATCTACAAATAATCGTGTAACTTATTCAATGTTCTTAGAAAACAAGGGTTTATATTTTTTAATCTTGTGAGACATTCAGGGTTCAGGAATTCCCTTACCGGAATAAACACGGAATAAAATACAATTAAAATATATAAAAAGTCAATTTATTTCAACAAAAATGCACCAGAATTTACTGTATTTTAATTTCGCATGTCTTAGAACCAACTCGCATTTGATTATAATATTCGATAATATACATCTCGATGTATGCCAGAGTAAACACTATATAAAATTCCTCGCTTTCCGACGCGATGCGCGGATTATGGACAAAAACTTCGTAGTGATCGAGATGTATAATTAAACAAACGAGACGCCATGAAATAACTCACGAAAGCAACCTTAATAATCTACCTTTCTTGAGTCCGCATGATGATGTTGCTTCGGTGATATTGTCCTTGTGCGGTGGTACCAGGTGTCAGTCGCTTTGTAATAATTGACGTGCTCCAGGAGATAAGGTTGATGCGCTGCTGATCCAAGCTGGGATAGTTCGCCGTTCGATGCTCGATGCCTTTAATTACTCCTGGTCCTTGCCAAAGGTGTTGTCCGCACGATGGTAGCAGGAAGAGAGAACGATTAGGTTCGCACAATATCGTGCCTCACCTCGGCTTCGCTCCTGGCCCTTTCCCTCGCCGCAACCATATGCTTCTCAGCTGACTCTCTCGCAGATTTCAGCGCGTATTTTCAAAAATATAACTGACTCGTTACATTCTCCCCTTTTTTTACTGCACAGTCTGACGGTAAAAACACATCGGAAGCCACTCCCGACCCATCTCATTACGTCATATTCGCGTATTCTTAAAATGAAGCCCCTCATATTTAATCATGAACGCCGGAGAGCGATAACCTATATATACTCATTTAGACAAACACTCAAACTATGCAAATGAACTACTACTCTTGTCAAATGAACTTAAATTATCTCATCCATATAAATAAATCATGCATAATGTCTATCCCCGCGTTTTTAATTATAAATAATTATATTTTTCGAAAATAATCACGTCATCTATAGTTTTCGGACAAATATATTTTTCTTCTTAAATTTTCGCTCGCGCATTTATTAACCAACGGTATACCAATTTACATATCTTATATTAACGATTACTCGATTTTCACATCTTTCTCGAAGTGGTGCGCACATTTGATCATTTTTTCACATTTATAAGTCGACATAATATAAATCACATAAATCGCTTTAAAGCTCGTTTGTTCGAATAATAATTTTTATTTTACCTAAAATATAAAACACTCATTCCATTATACCTACAATATTTTCGTGACAAAGAATCACACACCCATACTACACAATCGATATAACATATCCGCTTGTACAAACATCTCTCATACATTTTGATCTACATACTTAACATTTTTCCGGCCACTTGGGCTCACAGTCTGAGCATCGGTACTTTCTCAAGTTTGTGCGATTGTAAGTGCCAATAATTTGATCTCCTTTTTTTTTGATCTTTTAATTCATACGCGTTTATACCAAAGATTTTATTTATCATGTAAAGTCCTTCATATAAATCAAAGAACTTTTTTGTAACATGGTCTAATGCATTGGATAAGTGTCTGACGCGAAGCACGACTGCGTCGCCCAGGTTAAGCCGCACTGTGGACACTTTTCGACCTTGCTTTCTCTTTCGAAAGCTATTTTCTATATTATCGATCGCAAAATGGAATAATAACATTATGATCGATTTGTTCCTTATTCGGAAATTCCACTAGTTTTTCAACAGTGTCGCTATTCGGTTTCCCAAAGTGTAATTCATGGGAAGTAAAAGCAGTGCTATAGTGAGTAGTTATCTTAAGTATATTGTCGATTCCCCCAATATAACCCGCCCAAGCCGTGTTTTTCTCTGCAGAATGTACGAAACATTCTACCGGGTGATTCTTATTACCCGTTCCGTGGGATTTGACTGTGGGTGTCTTATTGAACTAAGTACTACTTCAATTCTCTCAGATTCTAATTTTTCTCTCCATTTCTTTAACGTGAACTGAGTCCCATTATCCACCAGAATACGCCTTGGTTTTCCACATTCCGATATATATGTATCAAAATCGGCTCATAATGAAGATAACGTGGTTGTATTCTTCATTGTATAAAGTCTAACTAATTTTGAAAATGCATCGAGGACTACAAATACGTATTGAACTCCCCTTCGAGCGCGGGGAAGGGGACCATAAAAATCTACAGTGGTTAAATCGCCAGGTTTTTCAGATCTGACTAATTGTAATTCGTCTTCAATTGCGCTCGTAAGATGCTTTACCCTTTGACACAAATCAAAGAAAGCACGCGCTTCTTAACGTCTTTGCTTGTACCTTTCCAATAATAATATAATTTGAGGAACATTAGTCTTTTATACATTCCCGGGTGTCCAAGTTTCTCGTGAATAATGGTAATTAATTCATTTTTTAAACCCTCTGGATTCACGATGCATCATCTGCTGTCTTCGTCGTGTTTGTGAAAAAGGATATTTTTATAAAATTCAAAGTTTTTTATTAACTGACCTTTATGTATTTTTTCAATAATATTTTTTATTTTAGAATCACCTTTTTGTTCATTACTTAATTCTTTTAATATTTGCTTAAGTGGAGTATCATCACTATGCAAAGCCATTATTGTTAATGATGATGTTTCACTTTCGCACTGTGGTAAACAAAACTTATTTAAATTTGCAATTACTAAATTCTTACTTTTTTCACTTCTAAATTTCCCTTTGGAATTGCGACTGAGAAAATCCGCCACGATATTATCTTTATCTCGACAATAACTTATCTCATATGAAAATTGCTGCAAAAATAAACTCCATCTAACCAATCTACCATTATAATGCATTGTTGAGTGAAGAAATACTAGGCTGTTGTGGTCTGTAATTATTTCGAATTTCACGCCGATTAAGTATTATCTAAATTTAAAAACTGTGTATACCGCAGCCTTTCTTTCCATATACCACAATAGTTCTTTCTCTGTCGTCGTATATTTGGACTCTGCTTCCGACAAGCAACGACTAGCAACGGAAATGACTCTTTGTGATTATTATCATCTAATTGATAAATAATTCTTCCTATACCTGAGTCACTCGCGTCGGTCCGGACTTTAAAAACTGCATTTGGGACAATTTGACTAAGGCAAACTATCTCAATGAAGCTTTTTTTGAGTTACTCAAAGGCTTGACGATGCCTGAGTTCCCATTTCCAAATTGAGTCGCTTCTTAGCAGGTCCCTAAAAGGCTCAATACAATTACTATATTTTAAAACGAATCTCCTATAATAATTACGTAAACCAAGAAACGATTGTAAATGTTCTTTAGTTTAAGGTTCCTGAAAATTTATAATATCAGCTACCTTATGAGAGTCAGGAACTATACCTCTCGCAGAGATTATGAACCCTAAAAATTTTGTCTCCGATTGAAAAAAAATCGCACTTAGACAAATTAACAGTGAAATTAAATTCATTAGTATACTAAACAGTTCCTCTAAAATTAATAAATGCTCCTCTATAGTTAATGTCGCAATAAACATATCATCAACAGAAATTCTAATTGATGCTCTCAATCTATTCAAAGCTTCAGATAAAACTATTCTTAAAACTCTCATAAATATACTTCCAGCTGTTTTTAATCCAAAGAGAATTCTATTGAAATGATATAACGCTGAGTCAAAAAGAAAAGCAGTCATGATTCGAGATTTTTCCGATAGAGCTACTTGCCAATATCCATTTCTCATATCAAGCTTTAAAAAAATTCTTACGCGTCCCATATTCTGTAACAATTCATGAATCAATGGCGGAGATTCCTGGTCATCTTCAACATATTTATTGAGATGACTGGCATCGAGACAGATCCTCAGTTCTACGTTCGATTTTAACACTACTCTTAGCGCGTTACAATATGGGCTTATGGATCTTTCTATTATTCCGTCCTTTTCCATTTGGTTTATTTTGTCTCTAACCTTTTCACGCAACAATAATGGTACATGATATGGTTGCCTTATTTTTATGTTTCTCTGCTTCAACTGTATCTCATACTCATAGTTTTTTATGCATCCTACTTTTTCTGAAAATAATTTTTTGTATTTTAATAAAATCTGATTAAATCTTTGTTGATTATCGGAATCAATAGATTTTAGTTTATACGCATGCGAGTTTAATTTACCGGATATCTCACCCGTCGATTATTCGCCATTATTATTCTGCATGTTAGAATCTAATTTAAAAATGTTTAAACTATTATTTGGTTCTTTTTCCACAAGACTTAAGCTACAATTGGTCACTTTGACCATTAAGAATTTCATTTTCGAATCTTATTTCGTCTTTTGATATTTTATAATCACGAATGTAATCATTTTTTGTTTTATTCAATGAATTATTATTCGTTTTTTTTATCTTCTGAGTCTAATAATTTTATTAAAAATATATGAGTCACGTTCTCGTTTTGCAAGACGAGTATTCTCTCCGATAAACTCGATTCAAACATTGATTCCTGCAATACTAATTTATTTTGTATACTAATTGTTCCTTCTACGTGATTTATTATTATACCATGCGTCTAATTCCAATCATTTCCAAGTACGATATCACACGACCAATATGGGATTACCAAGAAAATATGTTTGGCAACGTAATCATCAACTTTAAATTCTAATAAAATTTGCTTTTTAACGCTAGAATTCTTTTTCCCAATTGCGGTCGAGACCGTAACATTGGATACTGGCAATTCTCTTACATGTATATATTTTTTTTAATTTTTCATAATAAGCATCAGATTCAGCTGTGGCTTGACTTCCTGTGTCTAAAAGAGACCAAGTATCTATTGATTGAATTTTTAATAATAAATGCGGACAATTTATAGCTTTGGCGAATTTTTGATTATTTATTAGGTCCTTGTGACTATCAATACCATCTTCAAGATTACTTATAAAATCAAGATTGCTTTGATACGTTGACGGACCATAGCTCAACGCACCTATATTTAGTTTAAATTCTTTGAAACAGTGTTATTAGTATTATTCTGTAAAGATTGAAACTGGTATTGGCTCATTGTCGGAGGTGGTATACTTGTATCGGAGACGAACGACGCAGCATTTGGGTTCATTTTACCATTTACAGAGACGCCCTGATTATTAATCATTTGTTGATCGTAAGCTAGCCTATTGCTATTTTGATTCTGCGGTCGATCGCTATCAATTGTCTGATACCCACTTTGAAAAGTTTGAGGAAATCTCTGATAAACATTCGGTTGTATACTCTGTGAATTATGCTCAGTAGAAATTGGCTTTGTTGATTGATTTCCATAACAATTTCGGTTTGTATTATAACGATTACTAGATTCACGATAATTATTAAATGATCCATTTTTTTTAAATATTTTTTTAAAATTTCCTTTGTTTACATTCATATGTCTAACCTTTAAATTTTAATTATTTGCTTGTTCGAATTTTGTTTATAATTCATTATACTTTTCTTTTCAGCGATCACTAAATCTAAATTTATCAAAGTTTCTGTTATAGCATTTGCGTTTTCAAAATCAATTGCGGCTAAAGCGTCTCTCACCCAAAATGGAAACTGTTGTAAAACAATATAATTTTTTTCATAATTATGCAACGTTGATCTAATGTAATTAGCTTCCTTTATCTGTTTAAAATAAAAACCTTCCAAATTTCCCTCTTGATCGTTATATCAACTATTTGCCCATTTCGTTTTTACTTTAACCTGAATCGGTATCGAATAGAATTGTTTAGTGAAATCTTTCACATATCGATCATAACTTGTAGAAAGTGGTTGTGAATGTAGCCACAGTTTAGCCCTGCCTCCCAATGCAATGTCCACGATTGATAACTTTTTACTTTCTTTAATATTTTTATTTATAAAATATTTATTTAATAATTCAATATACTCAATCGGATTAAGTTTATCTTCGTCTTCAAATTTCGGTAATTCCATTTCAACCTGATTATTGATAATTACACCCACAATCTCAGCAACTCACGAAAGTAAACTTAATAATCCGCCTATCTCGAGTCCGCAATGATTATGTTGCAGCTTCGGTGATATTGTCCTTGCGCGGTGGTACCGGGTGTCAGTCGCTCAGTAATAATTGACGTGCTCCTGGAGATAAGGTCGATGCGCTGCTGATCCAAGCTGGGATAGTTCCCCGTTCGATGCTCGATATCTTTAATTGCTCCTGGCCCTTGACAGAGTTGTTATTCGCCCGATGATAGTAGGAAGATTTCGGTGCGTATTTTCAAAAACATAACTGACTCGTTACAATCGAAATACGTTATTTTGCGAAATTGAATGTTGCCTCTCATTATAGTAAATTATTTAAAATGTAAAGATTTTTCAAAAATTTCAAACACTTTGTTTAGTTTTTCCATTGCTTGAGGATCCACTGAGCTACTTTGCATTTACCATAAAACTTTTCCATTCCGCAAAATAAACAAGGTTATGATTACCTTCTGAGTACCCAATAAAAAACAACGGACAAGGATAGGGAAAAAAGGTAGTAAAAATGTTACGGAATACTCGGAGCAATTTAACAAGCAGCTCCGGGGCCTTATTTACTAATTTTATCTGCGCGATATAGTGATGTATCGATAAGTTAGCAGTGCACGATGACAAGTTTAGGAAGCAGTTCTCCATAACAAAGCACAGGCCACTAATCATTAAAAATCCTAAATATATTTAAAAAACCAGTTGTATGCCAAAGTACTATCAGGAACTTGTATCTTTGAAGAGGGTAGGATAAAACCGTTAATGTTTTTTCTCTGTCTCTCTATCTTTCCTTTTCTCTTCCTCTGTCTCTCTCTCTCTCTCTCTCTCTCTCTCTCTCTCTCTCTCTCTCTCTCTCTCTCTCTTAAAATTTTAATATAATTAATGAAAATACAGTTATTGCGGATTAAGAGAAACATATAAATAGACTATAAGGACTATTTAATTTTTACAAATAAGGATTTTTCTATTTTGGAAGAGCTTCCTCGATAATGATATGCATTCAACTCCACATGTAACACTTGAGGTAGTTGCTGGTTTCTTTTTTAATATTATTTAGTTTTTTTTCTATTTTGAGGGAGCTTTTGATAGTACCGGCGATGCATTTATTTATTAAATAAACTATCTTGCATAATGAAAAACAGCATGAAGCCATGGTGGGTGCTCTAGGATGAGCCACAACAAAGCACAGGCTGCTAATCATCCTAAAAACATTGAATCTCTTTCGCTTCAAAACTTATAGCAATCAGTCTATGTTAGCTTTTCTGTATCTATTAATTCAGAAACATGCAATCATCTCAATGCAGGTACATATTAGTAATTTTACCAAATTCAAAACTATTTTTAAGGTTCCTATACAATCCAGAAGAATCACTAATAAACGAGCATGTGACCATCAATTAGAAATTATGCTTCAAGTCATGAAACAGCACTCGTTATTTGCGAGGGGATAAAACTTGAGACACGTGGTTTTGAAAAATATAATCGTATGTGGAAAGAATTAAGTGAAAAATTAAATAACGTTGGGCCAACTAAAAAAGATGTATAACATTGGAAATGTGTAAGTACTGTTAATAAATCTATCATTAAATTTTTTTTAATTTTTGGAACATTGGAAATTTTTACAAACTGTTTTTTACATTACCTTATACTACAGAAATGTTAAATTATGTATATTTATAAATATTTCAGACAGGAAAAATTTGGCGTATACGACACAATGTAAAAGAACTGGAAATGTTGGAATAACAGTAGAAGTTCCCAGTCACTTCGAAGATCTGGTATCGGTTATATTTGAAAATCACGGAAGTGGACTTCCTATTATTCCTGAATTAGGTTTGAGCAAAAAAAGTCAATCCTCACGTGGTTTGCAATGCACTTCATCAAGTCAAACAAGAAAATAGATAATTTTAACTTTATTGATAATTTTTTACTTCAATATTTTTTGAGTTTTTTTTTATTTTTAACTTAAATATTTATGTTCATTGGCTATGGAGATAATAATTTTCATATATTGCTACTGTAAACGTTCCTGTATGTAATTTATTACTTTTGTATGAGACTTCGATATACGCACTTATGTCGCTTGCGAACGCTCAGATTGTGAGACAATTGGAAAATCCCGCGTTTCTCCAGTATTATGATTGGTTATTAGATGTCGAATATTTTAGAAAGCATTATCGGTAAGTAATCTTAGAAAGTATAACACTCATTCTTACAAATAGAAATCATAGAATATGGACGATTTTTGCAATTAAATTAAAAAAAATTATATTGATAATCTTTATAAAAAAAGTTATTTTGAAAACACATCTTTACTATAAAAGAATTAATCCTTAATGGAAAAACTAATATCTTTATTTAAGGAAAGGTTAGAATCCGAATTTCGCAAATAAGTCTTCAATTTACGCTAAAATAAAATAATAACCATGCTAAAACGTTCTGAAGCACCATAGCCATTGCCAATATGAATATGAGTAAGCATTTCCACGTGCTATTGGTGCTGCATTTAATTACAGGATGCATCGTATTGCATAATTTTCGAAAAATAAATGGGTTAGTGTACACAATTTTTTTCATAATTGGGAAGAAAACGAAATTTTATTCTTTAATCGGTATGCGTAAATTGTGTAAAAAATCGAAGCTGATTTGTAAAATGCTTTGAATTTTTACGTCACACGAATTTTCGTTTTACCATAGCTTTCTCAATTTTTGAGATATTTCAAAAATTCTAAAAGTTTACTGAGAATAAGCAGTGCTCTAAATCTATGACAGGACGGTTATCGCAAAGAGTCGCTGATATAGTTATCTCAGATTAAATTGCACTATACAATAAAAAAACATCTGGCGATTTCGGTTTTTAACTAACGACAAAATGCTATACCACCTACGACAAACTTAATTAGTGAATAAGGCCTCCGGCTTGGTCAGCGAATGTGTTCCTTCAGACAAAATAGTCTGAGATCTGCTTGTCCCTCCTCTGACATCACCGCGGATAGTCTTCATTGCTGTCATCGGCCGCGACAAGTTTACAACTATATCGTAGCCGACGTACTTGTCGTCCACGCCTGTCTTACTGTCTATACTATCTCCTTTTGTACCTTGTTTTCGTGCCCCACTGACTTGTCCACGTTTCCCGCATGACAATACACATGCCGAGCTGTGCATAACCATAAACAGGGTGTTCAAAAAGTATGAATACGGCATGATTTCCTGAAAACCATGAGTCGTAGAGAAAAATGTTAAAGATAGAGGTTTAGGATTTTTCCCTGGCTAACTGAAGGCGGTCTTGTATTTGACCTTGACCCTAAGTTTCAAGGTAATTTGAAGGTCAAGTTTATTTTTTTCAATGAGATCCTATATTTTTGATATCGGAAATGAATAGAGCGGAAAATTTTATATTCAGATATATTCTTGGCCATTTCAATAATTTTACCTTTGAAGGTCATGGTAAAGGTCAAATAAAAGGGAGAGTATAATTATTCGAAAACTAATGATAGAAGAGAAGAAGAAAAATAGTTTGTTCATTGAATTCTTCCTCAGCTATCTTGAATTTGACCATCACCCAGACCTTCAAGGTTATTTGAAGGTTAAGTCCATTTTTTCAATGAGACCCTATATGTATGACCCCAGAAATGAATATTGTGGAAAATATTACTTAAATTTTAAATTTGGCGTCAAACCCGTATCAAAATCAGTGATCACGAAGAGCCTTTAGTGCAAATTTTTAGACAGATTCATGAAGTTCCAATGGCCGAGCGCCATATTGGTTTGCTATTTTGAATATCTCGAATTTGCCCGTTTATCTATACCATTGACTTCTTAAATCTTCAAATGTGATGTTTTACGTAAATCCATCGAAAAGTTATTTCTCTGTACAAAACATATCGCATGCTGCAGAGATGCAAAACAAAACCGCCTTATGATTTGAATCAATTTTCTATGAGTCTTTTTATTTTCATCAGATCGTTAAGGTTTTCGAGAAAAAATATAATTTTTTCTTCTAATGAAAAAAACTATCATTTACATCAAATTTTGATAGGATTTTTCAAATATCCTAATGTTTTGCTATTCTGATTTTAATACTAAAATAAACTTAATTTTTACCGGAAAATATTGTGTATGTAAAATAGCTTTGTATTCTTGTGAATCTTCGTAAAGCAATAATTTTAATTTTAGCAATTTTAATTTTAGCAGGGACATTATCGGCTAAAATGGCCAAGAACGTATCTGAATGTAAAATTTTCCGCCCTATTCACTTCCGATTTGACCTTCAAATGACCTTGAAGGTCAGGGTCAAGGTCAAATCCAAGTTCACCGTCAGATAGCTAAGGAAGAATTCAATGAACCAGTTGTTTTGCTTCTTCTCTTCTATCATTACTTTTCGAATAATTATACTATCCCTTTTATTTGACCTATACCTCTGTCTTCAACATTTTTCTCTACGACTCATGGTTTTCAGGAAATCATGCCGTATCCATAATTTTTGAACACCCTGTATATCATCCAATGGAAGAGCGAGAGACAGAGAGAGAGAGAGAGAGAGAGAGACAGAGAGAGAGAGAGAGAGAGAGAGAGAGAGAGAGAGAGAGAGAGAGAGAGAGAGAGAGAGAGAGCAGTGTGCTGGAACAAAGTTGTTTAGACATGTTACTCCGCCGGGAAATACGATTTTGAGTGCCTGTTCTTCTTGCGCGTAGTATACAATTATTGCGATCTTGTAAGAGCGTGCACGAAGTATTTTACTCCGCACACGCTCAAAATAATTCGGGCATGCTAAAAATACTTCGCACACGCTCTGAAAAAGTGCGATAATTGCATGTTTCGCACACGGAAAACAAGCATTAAATGTAGTGTTCAGTAAAAAATATATTTTTATGTATCTTAAAGTGTGTACTGCTAATTTGAAGTATGTACTCTAACTATCCATTATGTAACATTGCCTAACATTGAAAATAATTTAGTTCTGAGCTAAAATAAAAAAAATGCCAGATGCTAAAAAAGCAAAATTTAAGGGGTATTGATGGTCATGGCATGGGGTAATGGTAGTCACTACATAAATTTACTTCTTGTAAGAAAACTAACTTATGCTGCTACGTAATACCAGGATAAAGACACTCCATAACCTTTAGAGGACGGGTCTGGTACCAAAAGGGACCACGAAGAAGGATACAAAATGCTTTATATTTTTCTAGAGTTATTTGATTTGCTGAATGTAGTAAAAATAGTAAAAATAATCCTGCAGACATCTTGGACCTTCAAAAAGGTCATTTTTAGGTTAAATTTTTTTTTTCCTGTTTTGAGCTGAAACGTTGTTTTCCAACATTTTTTTACGACTGTTGGTGAATGTAGTATGTACATACGTATGTAAGTGTATATGTATATGTAAAAATATTTTTCCTATGTCTTTATCAAGATCGATAATTAATCCACAATTTTTTTTACAATTTTTTTTGTACGCAACTCCTCAAAAATTGTAGAAATACGATGTTTCAGCTTAAAATAGGATAAAAAAGAAATTTGATTATAAAATTATTTTTTTGAATATCAAGGATGCATCCACGATTTTTTGAGTAATTTTTCCCGTGTATTGTGCAAAAAATTTCATAGAAAAACACTATAAAATCATAGCCTTAAGTTTTTTTGCATTGACCTTTCCCCTGCGAACGGGTCTAGTACCTTTTAGGGCCACCTGTTCGGTCGAAGACTTGTCCTGTGTTATACATTAAATACATGTATATAAAAAATACACGATTTAGAGGTCGATTTGTACTGAAAATTTCCCGTCCTCTAAAGGTTAATGTCATTACTTTTGATTTTGTACTGTATCCGTTGACTTAAGGGCTTTGTTAAACTTTAATTTCATTTGCAAGATGCTCTGAAGGGAAGCAGATATAAGAGATTTTCGAAAAGAGAGGAAAAAGATATAAGAGTTTTTCTGACAAGTTTTTTTGTAGGTTATTCTACAAAAACTTGTTTTTTGAGACAGGTTTTTCTGTAGGTTATTCTACAGGATTACCTGCAGGTATTTCTTTTGTGTAAAGATTTATTAGGTCACTGCATCTTGTATTCTGGGCTTAATAGGCTTACTTGTCAGTTATAGATTGTAATAAATAAAACTGATGTTGTACATGATCATCATTAATTGGTAATTAACATCGATAATTATGCCATAACTTCACAAAGGCTATAGTCGTATAAGAGGGTGAAAAGTGCTCTCTCACGGATTTCGCTGAAATTTGGCGACCTTAAACGATTTTAAAATTATGAAAATTCTCAAAATTTCAGCTCCCTAACCTCAAAATTAAGCTCAAAAATCGCATTTTTCGTTTTTTAGACTTT
>UELV01035591.1:0-16868 GCA_900490015.1 Megastigmus stigmatizans
GGTGTTCTTAACTAAATAATCTACATTACTAAATTACAATGTATTTATTTAAAATATATGAAAGAATAGTTGTAGAAATTAAAATAAAACTAAAGTTGTTAATGTGCTTACTCTAGCTTAAATGTTTTTATGAAATGAAAAGCTATTATTACTATTCAAACATTAGAACTAAATTTTAATCGTATAAGAACTATTATTATTAGTTATAATTTCCTTCCTACTGTTTTATTGAAATTAAAACTAATTCCTTTTTGAAACTGTAGTCTTAAGCTACTTTGTTCAATTAATATTTGATGCTTTTTATTTTACAAAATTAACATTTTTCTTTTTGTTCTATCTTATTCATTTATTCTTCGCATGTTCTTATTTCTACTTTCTATTTGCCTATTTTCTACATTTTACGTTTTCCAAATAGCATGTTTGTAGCTGCCTGACAAACATCGTTAGCCCGGGTATAGGTAATGACGCTTACTTATCACAGACGCTCTGGGTTTTCCAATCGCTATCTGGACCTTTTCTCTATCTCTGGCAGCTGTGCAACTATGAGCACTGAGTCTTAATCTTTTTATTACGGTTACCTGAGAGAACACGGAGCAATCGCTATTTACCGAAAGTTTTACTAGTTCTTTATTTATTTGGAACGCAATCTGTACTAATGTCTGGCTGTCTGGGTTTTCCCATAGCAGCTGTGTAGACATCCGTAGATTTAAAAACTTACAAGAAAGCAGCCGAATATTTTCGTTTGAAAATTTTCCCTTGCTTTCTTTGTATACATTATCTTATACTTAATCTGAACGGTCCGCAGGCCGTCACATTTCGCTCCCCAAAAAAATTAAGAACACCTCTTTGGCCGAAAATAAGTCGACGAAATATTTATCGGTGCATTCTTGGTGGTTTATCGAAAAAAATTTCTAGATATCGGTGAAAAATCGAGTTTTCAATATTTTCCACTATTCCAAAAAATCTTAAAAATTTCTTGCTACTAAAGTAGTTGACAGAACAAAAAAAAATTTTTAGAGTTCATAAATAAAGAAACTCAAGGTTTTAAGACGGTTTTAAATTTTCACCATTTCTTTCCTCGCGTTTTACGGGTAGGTTTGATATACACCTATAGCATACTTCAAAAGAGTTTCGAAAAGGGCGTAAAAAAAATTTTTTCTACAATGGTGTCTCTCTAGGGAGACCAAAAAAAATTGTTTTGAAATTTTTAAACTCAAATAACTTTTCTAATTTTGTATCAAAATAATTAATTTTCGGTTTCTTGTATGTGTCTTAAAAAGAATTTTCGTTCAAAAAATATAACGCTTGGATCGATAAAAATGCCGCGGAGATATTTAAAAAAGTCTAAAAAACGAAAAATGCGGTTTTGGAGCTTAATTTTGAGGTTAGGGAACTGAAATTTTGAGCATTTTCATATTTTTCAAAACTATTTAAGGTCGCCAAATTTCAGCGAAGTCTGTGAGAGGGCACTTTTCACTCGCTTATACGGCTATAGCCTTTAAAACTTTATTAAAAGTTTTAAAATGTGGCGATTTGCATAAAATAGTATTAAATTAAATTAATTACTTAATTTAAATTTAAAATGTAGCGATTTATATAAGAACCGGTTTTAAATTAAATTTATTTATTAAATAAAGTACACGTTAATTATAAAAAATGCAGAATTGTATAATTTTACATAGAAAGATGCATTTATCCTCTCTTTGCGATAAAATTTAATGGTCCAAACAAGTATGTAAGAGGGTTTAATAGTACGAAATGCATAACTTATCTAAAATCCGCCAAAGTACCATGTAGTATCGGTCAATAATGGATAAGAAAAGTATATTGAATATTAGTATTATTGTGCAAGGGTTCGCACTGGAGCGAGAACCTGTGCTACGCTTATTTTGCGTCGAAAAGTGTAGAGGTCTAAGTATGGATAGAGACAGATATTTAGGCGTTTTATAGACACAAGTTTCACGAGCGGATGGAATTAACTATTTTTGTCCTGTTTGAGGATAAGATTTACGTGTGGTTGGGAACAACTATTCAGGCATTGCATATGTATAAGTTTTCGAATACACACGTACTAGTTTTTTGTGCTCACACATAAGACTCGGTGCTCGCACATAGATTTTCGTGGCATAAATATAACAATTTCAATTAGTCGATTGATCGCGTAAATATATTTTTATTTGCAGAATTAGAACAAATGCTTAAAGATAGAAGGTGATGCGATTTTTGCACTGTATCATTTGGACAAGGAGAACGACTCATTGGCTAGTACCTGTACAAGTAGTCATGAAGCAATACAGAATGCGCTTCCTGTAGATGCTTTAAGCTCTTCTTGGTTGGCCGAATCAACAGATACAGTAGATGTATCGGATGATGATATCATCACTGTAGAAAATGAATGTAAGTACACAGCCAGGCAAAGTACCCTGAAAACGTATCAAGAAGAGCGTTTAATACCTGTTAAATTGTAGTTAGAAATTTGCACCAACAGGAAGGCAGTGGCCAGCATAGGAACGATAACGCAATTAAGTCTCATATTACAGTCCACGAGGAAACATCGCGATTCTACAGACGTTTTAAACTGGAAGGACGAAAATTTAAAGCTTCCATAACACAGCTGCCGCCCGATGCAAACGTTTACGCATGCCTGGAAGCAGCTATTTAGACATTGAATAGGCATGTGTACGGTAGTGCTGCTTCCACAGATTACATTTACGTCTAACAACTTATTCGACATGCTATCAAGTGTCGCGCAGAGCAATGATAGTTTTGAGATAGATGATACGCTTAATGTTACTGTTAATTCTATTTCTCAGCCTGCTGGTAGAGGACGTATAAATCTCACGTCGTATCAGGTTTCTAAACGATCAATTCTATCGATTAATGATGCTGATAGTCTTTGCCTCCTTCGCTCACTTGTCACCGCTAACATACGTTGTCAAATTCGAAGCGGTGCGCTGCAAAACGAGTGGAATAAAATTAGGCGGTGTGAAAGTAAATATCGGAAGGAACAAGCTGATAGGCTTATAAAAGCAGAGGGTGTTATCTTACTAGATACAGGATGCGGCATCAAAGAAATAGAGAAATTTCAGCAATATTACACGCCTTTTGACATTGCGATCGTTGTTTACTCATTTAAAAGTTTTGCTAGTGGATACAAGTCTTTATGCGATGGTGCAAATTTTTTACATATTACTGGTAATACTGTTAGATACACGCTTCAAATAATGTATTATGAAGGCAAAAAACATTATCAGCCTGTACTTAATTTACTTGCAGCTTCCGGTAGTCTAGCGTGCTCCATAGCTCGTAATTTGAGATGTACTCGTCAAGAAAAATACAAATGTCCACAAAACTTTTCTCAATGCATGCAAAATTCATCTTGCGAAATTAATCAACGCAAAATAGAATGCACGCAATGTAGGAGAATATTTTTTGGACAATTGTGTTTTTCAAAGCATATAGAGGTAAATTCTTTCAACAAAAATCATACAGTCTGGGAGAGTATTAAAAATTGCAGGAAATGCTGTAAAACTGTTCGAAGTAACGATAAAGTGCAGCACGATTGCAACATTTATGTCATGTACAGCCTATTGTCGTAAATAAGCAGTGTAAAAGTGATAAAGTTACGCTCTATTTATTTTATGATTTTGAAACGCAGCAGTCAGAGGATGTCAGTGGCCATGATAAAGTAAGGCTGCACGTGCCCAATTTATACGTGGTTCATCGCTCGTTCATGTTTGCACCGCTTGTTTGGGCGATGAAAACATACCAAATATGTGCAACATTTGTGGTGTACGGAAATAAGTATTCAAAGTCGATCCTGTTCAGCAGCTTGTGGATCTGGCTTTGCAGCGTAGAAAAAGTGCAAGGTAAACAGTTTATATAGCTCACAATGCTCAAGGTTTTGATGCGCAATTTATTCTGTAGCACCTGACAAAACTTCACGATATTAGAGATAAGCTAGGAATAATTTTAAGCGGCACGAAAATAATTTTCATGGCAAATCTACATGTTAAATTTGTCGATAGTTTAAACTACCTCCACATGAGTTTGAGTGCTCTACCGAAGGCATATGGCTTGGGAAGTATTGAAAAAGATACATTCCCCCACCTTTTCAATACTCCTGAAAATCAGAAATACGTTGGTTCAATGCCCCCAATATCAGCATATTCACCGGACTCATTGGGCGTGAAGGAATTTAAAGATTTTTACAATGGTACAGCGAAAAGAGGCAACAAAAGTATATATTCGATTTTCAAAAAGAAATAATAAAATATTGCGATTAGCCTGTCTTGCACATAGGAAGACTTACATTGCGTGTAAATCAACGGATCCATTTGCAGAGTGCACAACGATTGCATCATCTTGTTTGAGGGTATACAGGAAAAAATTTCTGAAGCCCGATACTATAGGCATTATTCCACAGGGAGGGTATAGACTGTGTAACAAATAGTCTTTAAAGGCACTTCAGTGGCTCTGTTGGATGGAGAAGGTGATGAATCAGCATATTCAATATCCATTACGATCTAAGGAAAAGCCACTGCGAAAGGACATGTAGTGGATGACTATTGCGAGTTAAATGATGGTAGCAAAGTGGTTTTTCAATTGCACGGCTGCTACTGGCACGGTTGCATTAGATGCTACGACACGAGCAGGACTATGAGTCTCGCTCATGCGAATACAATGGCTGAACGGCATGCGAGTACGATCAAGATCTCGAAAAAAATCAAAACAGTTGGCTACCTCCTGATTGCGAAGTGGGAGTGTCGTTTTGATCGTGAATGCGCGCAAAATGAGGAGATGACGAAGTACATCAAGGAGATAGCACAAAAATGGCACTCACCGCTTGATCCTCGGGAGGCATTTTTTGGTGATCGAACAGATAACACTGCGAAATCATATGATGTCAAAGAGGGAGAAACAATCAGATACGTCGATGTGTGCTCCCTGTATCCTTAGATTTGCAAATATGGCCAATACCCTGTCAGTCATCTCGCTCTGTACATTGGTGAAGAGAAGTGTCGTCAGTTGACAGGCCCCAATATCGAAGTGACAGTCATTGAAGGTTTGATCATGTTTGAAGTGTTACCATCAAAAAACCTCTATCGTCCAGTACTATCTGCGACAATGCACATTAGTCACAATAGTCACGACGATGTAGAGGAACGAGTTTTTAACGGTACGTAAAATTACGCAGTTCAGCAAAACGGCATGTAGAGGTGGCCTCTTTCACGCTTACATCGACAAATTTTTCACCGAAAAGATATACGCTTCGGGCTATCCACCAGAATGTGGCAACAACGAGGACTTAATGAACCTGCATATTGTTGAATTCGAGCGTCAGTAGGGCATTAAGATTGATAAAGACCGGATCGAATTCAATGCAGGATTACGATCGGTGGCAAAGCTGTGTCTGAACTAATTGTGAGGCAAGTTTGGCCAAAGAGAGAATATGGCGAAAAGTGAGGTACTAGCAGGTGAGCCAGAAAAACTGCTTCCAATGTTTGCTAGTGCTAATGTTGAGGTTAACTCTGTTTTACCAGTCGATGATAACACGCTACTGAATCTTCACCGTTATGCAATATTATCATCCGAGCGTACACCACAGCACTTGCCAGCTGAAAGCTTTCCTCGTACTTAGAGTCACTAGAAAAGCGCGTCCTGTATTATGATACGGACTCAATTATATACATACGTAAACAGAGCAGTGACGCTTACGAGCCGCCAACAGGGTCGTTCCTAGGTGACCTTACTGATGAACTGGCATGCTGCGTTAATGGCACGCACATAACATCATTTGTTTCGGGTGGTCCACAATTTTATGCATATAAACTTTTAACACCCGATGGTACCGAGTCTAGCGTTTGCAAAGTAAAGGGTATACGCTTTCACTCTACCGCAAGTGAGAAAATTAATTTTGAATTCATGCGCAAGCTCGTGAAGGGGATAATACCTACGCTGTTTATAACTTACAATGCGATAAGGCGTACATCGCATTAAGATGTTATAACACGGGGTGAATGTAAAATTGGCGAACCCATTTATGCTAAACGACGTTTTCTCTCGGCCGAAAAGAGCTATACTTACGATTATAAAGCCTAAAACCGTGCATAATCAATGAAATAAATTTACTTAAATATAAGATAGTTGTTGAATTATTTCATACACACGCACATGTACGTATACACGCGTATGTACGAGTTCTCTAGTTATACAAGCAATATAATTAGCCTCTAGCTAGCGCTATACTCGCTCGCTCATGCGAGTAAGATGGCTAACCTCCGGCTAGCGCTATAGCAGTGCGCGTATGCGAGCAATATGGTTGGCCTTTGTCGAGCGCAAGAAACGTTCGGGTATGCGCGAAGCGGCCGCGGCGGGCTGCCCTTCCCGCGCGCTTCTCCACGTGAAGTTTCTCGAGAGAAAGAGGGAGAGAGAGAGAGAGAAAGAAAGAGAGCCTTATAAGTGCGACTGACGAGAATATGAACTGTTTAGTCGTAAAAATCGATGTACGGTGGAAACATCCATGGACATCGATGATTTGTGGGCCCACATCGTTTGGTAAAACGGTGTTCGTAAAGAACTTTCTCAAGTACATTGAGCTTATGAGCGACTCGCCGTTTGATAGTATATTGCTCTACTACAGCGAATGGCAGCCTACTTACAAGGAATTTGGTGAAAATATCGAATTTCACGAAGGTCTACTAAAGAGCGAGGACTAAACTCCTAATTGGCAAATCTTTTCAGCAAGGGCAGCCACGACAATAATCTGAGCATAATTTTCATTTCGCAGTCAGCGTGAAATCTCCTTAAACTCAAATTACTTAGTTATATTCAAGAGATCGTGCACAAATACAGCATCTGGCACGACAGCTCTGCTCGAAACGGCTAAAATTCTTGCAAGAAGCCTACATTAACGTAGTAGCCGTACCGAATAGCTATCTGCTGATAGATCTGAAGCAGGAGCCACCTGAAGGTTGCCGACTTCGCACGTGTGGGTTTCCATTTGACAAGTATCAGTACGTCTATGACAGTGGCAGCAGAGGAGGAGAACAGATAAAAACATGGTGTCGTCGGGTGACGTGCCAGTCTGTGATGGGTTGGACAGCACGTAGTCGCAATCGCTACCCAATAAGGCAAAAATATTTTGATATATTTAGAGTTTTGTGCCACATCGATAGTCAGGAGAGGATCGCATTTTTGCGTAAAGCTGATTCTAACCTCGTGACTTATATTTGCGAGAGTACTTTAAATATATTGCGGGGTAATGTTCCTCTCATCAGACTATATAGGACCAAATTTCGTAAACACGCACCCTTCCTGGAAAAACTTGCTACACCAAACAGAAATCTGACGATTAGGAAAAATTTGCTGGTTAAGGCAGAGGATGTCGTGTCAGTAATAGTGAAGCCTGTATTTTGGATTGGAACACGCAAGAAAAATGATTTTGTTCCCCCAAGAGTGCATTGAGAGGATAAAGCGATATTTACCAGCAGCAAAGCTGCACCGGTCAGAACAATCTTTGGCAAGAGTGTCCAAACCCCGGGAACAGCATCACCACGCCTCGACGAGGACATGAGTAACATTTTGACTTTACTGATAGACAAGCAGGAAAAATAATCTATGTACGAGTATGCGCTGCAGAGATTTTTGTATTTTAAGACTGCCACTGTCGCTGTTAGAGAAACCAATGATGCATCGATCAGCAGAATTTCACGCGAACGAGACATGGAAATTCCCGATACGAGCAGACGAGTAGAAGTACCCATAACCACTGACAATGAGTCTACTGAATATACCGGAATATATCCCTGAAATATACCGCGAATGCTGCAAATTTAATTAAACTATTGCGAAGCGCCGGCAATATCACATCGGGTGATCGCGGCGTAATATCAGTAGATGGCAGTGCTGCTCGAGGCGAAAAATTATTGAGCACCGTGCAATGCTCACAAATCCTGGTGCTCAGATATAATGCACAGTAGAAATACTTTTCTACTGTTCCCGCGGAGGCGACGGTAATCGTGGGATATTAAAGGGAAAAATCAAGGAATATCGCATGAATAACGAACGACGTGAATCTATTTTTATTTTATATATTTTTTCATTCAAATCAATATTACAACAAAAATATTAGAGATACGCGAACCGAGAAGGCAGAGAATTCGCGGTAAAACGGTCACGACTCTCACACACGTACACACGTACACACGTTGCCGCTTGCAAGCCGTTTATAAAGTACTGTGAGTGCTTACTCTTAGCGGCGTTCGCTGTAGCACTCTCTCTCTCTCTCTCTCTCTCTCTTACTCTCTCTCTCTCTATCTCTGTAGAGGCCAAATATTGCACTGGCTGCAGTCCAGGTATCTCGCTAAAACACGATTGCTCTCTCACGCGACACGCGCCATGCTCGCTAGCTTCCTCACGATTCCCTTAGTCTGCATACCAAATTTACTCGTGAATTCGTCACACCCCTCTCCTATACGCTTGAGCTCGATACATCACGTTCGACAACCGATAACAGGAACAGGTAAGGATTCTGCTTGGGCATTGTACGGGCATGTGAAAGAAAACTTCGATCTCTTGCAAAAAGTATAAAAAAAAATATATGATGCTGAAAGGGTCAGCGGTTACCATCTTTTTGTAAAATCGATGCTCCGCGATTCTCTGACAATCTTTACTCTTCTTGACACCCGGCGTACCAAACCAGTAGCACCGGGTGTCCAGCTTCTTCTCTTCTTCTATTTGAGCCACTATTGAACCTCTGCAATGAACACGAGAGAAATTGTTACAGGCCTGTCTCAGATAAGATTTCACACTGTGGGACTGTATCCTGCAGATCGGATCCCATTCACCTGGACGAGATAAGCTGCACTTATATTTAATACAGAAGACCCTCCTATGGTGGTACCTAGTGGTATGCATTAAATTGTCATATATGTGACAAAAGACGGTACTGGTTTCTACTTTGACAGTTTTGGCAGCTGGCCTAACAATTGACACTATCTGAATCGTATACAGAGAAACTGTAAAAAGTTTAGTGGAATAATGTCTATAGGCTCGGGTTTCCCGCGCTTCATGAAGAATTTCTCGTCGGACATGCAAAAAAATGATGCAATTGCGAAAAATTTTGTAGATAAGCTACGCAATCTGTAATTTGAGTCTAAACGTGTTGGAACTTGATAGTGCCGTATAAGCATCTCTACGGAGAGTCTCCCATTGGTTCCCCACCAATAGAATTACAGATTTCGGCATATAAATAGTGGCTTCTCGAGGCACTGTAGCTACGCACAGTCTCCGACAGTCTCCGTCGAACAATCGTCTAATTAATCCAGAAGAAGAGGAAGATGGCAACTTCTACTCAGGCATACCGCTGTCACCAGCTTCCTTCGGAAAGATCATTCTCGTCGGGCTGGAAAACCCTTCTAACAGTTCGAAAGATTTCCAGCCTATTGTACGCATTAGCGGGTCATCAGACTTTTCTGGATTCCGCTTCTCACTCGATGCTTGGGAGGGCCTCAAGCAACAATTTGAAAATATCAACAATTATTATAGGGCGTACAACGAGGAAGAGCTGCAGGAAGGTTCAGCATATATCGATTCCCGGATACACTATTAGGTACATGATAAGCTACTCTGATAGAGCGTTTGAATTAACATCAGATGGAGAAGAGGAAGCTGATAGCGGTGAACCTGCAAAGAAGCGCTTTCGAAAAATGCTTGTATTTAAGCGTGCTACCTCTAAGAGGTTAAAAGCGCTTAGTCCATGTATAGATTATAGAATAAAATATTTTTTAAGCGTATCAAAAGGGATTAGTTGTATATTAGATTTACTTGTAAATCACAATTTTCTTATTCTAGCAGCGGCAATGTAAAGTAAACGTTACGGTCTATCAATGATAGTCTTGTAAATAATATAGAGTATTCCTGAAAGGAACTTAATGTACACATGGCAACAGAAGACATATATATCGTCGTGTATGAATTTGCTAACATATACTTACGGTCCCTGGTTACATTCTTAAATCAACCTGTACATAAATAACAATAATAATGGTAATAAATGTTGTTTAAAATATTTATCAATCTTCACTCTAAACCCCAAAGTAGAAATTGAGAGATTCCTATTTTAGAGCAGTAGAAAAAGTCATCCCGATACGTGAAAAGTAGAAATATTAATATTTCTACTTCAGTAAAGTAGAAAGTGCAATATTCCTACTTTAGTAAAGTAGAAAATATAATGCCGGTATATGAAAAGTAGAAATAATAATATTTCTACTTTAGTAAAGTAGAAAATATAATCCCAATATTTGAAAAGTAGAAATAATAATATTTCTACTTTTGAAAAGTATATATGGTCCTAAAATACTGAAAAAAACTTAATTATTTATTCTAATATGTATCACTTTGATAAAATAATCAATAATATCCTAACCTACAAAAATACCTTCTAAAAATAAAATATAGTTTATATTTATAATAAAAATATTTATTAAATTTTTTTACAACCAACTCTTAGAAATATATGAATAAATAGATTCATTTTTAATTATTAGTTTTGGGATGCTTTAAAATCTTTGAAAACTTCACACTCGTTACTTGTAATTTTCACGCATCGGCGTATTTACTTCGGAGACAAGGCGAGTCTTCGAGTATAGCCGAGCTATACACGCGGCGAGTTGAATATAGTATTCGCCGGAATATTATATTCTGAAATAGAATATTCGAACGGTCGTTGCGTTCGACGTTCGTCCGATTCAAACTCGGTGCCTTCGAATTCGAATTAAAGTGTGCACGTTCGATGGTGCCGACCGGCGCGCACACATTAACACCTCGCGGGATACTTGTATTTATTTTTCGTGGACGAATAAACGTCTAACCTTTTATATCGCAACTGCCGACTCGCGTACTTTATTTATTGTTCATTCGCCGTGTCCGAGCCCCGGATACCGCCTCTGTCAGCGGGTCTTGCAGTCGATTGCTGCAAGTCATAAGCTGAGCAGCCAAGCCAGGCAAGGAGAGCCGGCGGTGCGTGTGCGAGAGTGCACACGCAAACATAGACATACCAAGAGAGAAAAGTGAGAGCACGGAGCTCTCACGTTGCAGCAGGCCGCGGCAACTCGTGGTGTGAGTTGTCGTCAGGCGTACTCGGTACGCCCCGGGGTGAGTACGTGCCATGCAGTATTTACCCGAAATACCCTGTCACAAGTGGCGCCCTATACATGTGTGCATGGGCAAGGAGACGCGGCGCGAATAAAATCAAAAATTAAAAATTTCTGTTTAGCAAGCACGCGACATATAGTGAGGTACAGCGAAGGTGAGGGAAAAACGGATTTTTCCCTCGATAAAGTTAGGTGAGAGAGAGAGAGAGAGAGAGCTGCGAATTGCGGCGCGTGCTCCCTAAGGCATAAAAGGAGCACACTGGAAAAGAATATGTGTTTTTTTGTCGAATTAATTTTTTTTTTTTTCAGATTATTTTCGACATATTCTTTTTTTCCGAAAATTATTTTTTTGCCAGAATTTTTTTTTTTGGGAAAATTTTTATTGTCAAAATTATTTTTTCGTAAAAATGATTTTTTTTTGGTTTTTCGGGAAAATGATTTAATTTGCTGGTGTTAATTTTTTTGTTGTTCCAAGAAAATTTTTTTTTTTCGTCAAGACTAAATTTTTTCGTTGAAGTTTTTCAGTCTTGAAGATTATTTTGTCGCGAAAATTGTTTTTTTTTCTCTCGCGAAAATTACAATTTTTTTTTGCATAAAAATAATTTTGCTCCAAAGTGAATTGGTTTCGGTTAAAACCTGTTTTGATGCAAATTGGTTGTGTTTGCACCAAGTTTTTTTTTTTTTGACGAGGAGTTTCTCGGCAAAATCGTTTGTTTTCGTGAAATACACATTTTCAGTCGGGGACCTACGGCTGGTGGCGTACGATACAAATGTAAAATATTATGAATTGTATTTACTAACCCGATTGAGGTATGCGGAGGAAACTCTAGGCCGAATTTTCCCCACGATCGTTTTCCTTTGTTTGTTTTCTAATTAAAAATTATAGTCTACAATTCTCGAGGAGAATTGGATAATTTTTATTGATTAAAGAAAGTAAAACTCACTCGGGAGTTTTACGCAACTAGTGCGCGGCTATGCTACAAACTGTAGACAGCCGTAAGACTCCAAAGCGTACCTTAACACCGGTATCTCTCACACCACACTAATAGAGTAGCAGCGCGGGCAGCCGCTAGGGACGCCTCTTTTTCGCGATTTGGGACAGGGGGTAGACCTGTTACAATCAGGTTAAGAAGATGGACCAATGAGAAAGGATGCTCGCTGAGGAAAGATGTACAGAATTTGATGTGGTCACTGTTGCCGGAGAAACTGAGCGAAACGCTCAGTTCATTAGGAATGAGGACAGATGGTTCCAGATTCATTGCGCTCCAACGAGCATATAACTGGCTGCAGGGAAATTAAACCGCAGCCGATTTTGAGGAAGATGGCGCATCAGATGAAAATGAAGCGCGCATCAAAAGAGAAGCGACGAGGAAGTCGTACATCGAGGAGATGTGCTACGAGGTCAGCGCCACAACAATCCAAGACGATCACTATGAGAAGGGACAGCTGCACCCTCTCTCTATATACCAGAAGAGTATGGTAATGGTGGCGGACGAAGATGGCAGAGTCAGTGAGAAGGACACTGACTCAAGAGACGAGCATCAAAGACAGACAAATGGTCTGCACAATTAAGAGAGATGTGGAGGGGACGATATTCAAGAACCCCCCACGAAGACACAGTCGAGAGACACTCGAGTCTGACATAGACGATTATAAGGTAGGGAAATGTCATAAACGCACTGACCGCCAGACTCGAGCAGTTATCGCAAGGAACGAGACCAATAAGGAGACCAATATCGAGCACGAGGCTCGACGCATGCACCGAAGTAGGCGCAACGACTGAGGGAAGGAGAAACCACTCAGAGTTACTACTCAATCGTGAAACCGAGCGAACGAGAGTGAACTTTAGAGATACGTTCACTCTCGCGTGCCCTCAAAATAGCAGCATGAGAGAAGAATCTATGCAGCTACAAGAGGATCCCCTCTCTCAAAGCAAGCAGCAAAGGAGAGAGGAGACACCAATGGAGGGTGCTCATCGGAGCGCCACGTCTCAGTCAGGATATGACAGACGCAGTGGAGATCATGCTGATTCGAGCCACAATGCGAGTCGATGGAACTTAAAGTTCTCAGCGACAAAAGGCGACGACGTCGAATCATTCTTAAGAAGGTTCGAAGAAAACGCACGTGCAGCAAGGTTTACGGAGGGAGACATGCTGGCGTCCCTTCCGTGTGTACTTACCGAAATCGCTGGAATGTGGTACAGCAGCCACAAGGAAGACTGGAGGACGTGAACAGGGTTTGGTCATGCAATAAGACGGAGGTTTAGTTATAAGCATAACAAACAAGAGCGATTGAGAGACACCATAAGGTATCGTTTCCAACACGAAGAAGAAACGAGTAGTCGATACGTAACATGCATGGAGTGCATGTTGCGAGAAATTCGACCAAGTATGTCAAAAAGAGAGGAGATAGATAAAATCTATTTAAATTTATTACCTCCTCTCAAAAGATTTGTCCGCAGAGAAGAATTCGACACCATCGATGACCTGATGGATCGGTGCGCAGAAGCAGAATATATTCTGGAAAGAGAGAAAGGTGACAGAATACCACTCTCTCCAAGCAAAGCGGTGATGCCAGGAGCAGGACATAAACCGAAAGGGGATAAAGCAACGAAGCTCATCCCAAATGTCAAAGTGGCAGCAGCAGAGCTGCCAGAACAGAAATCGGAAAAGAAACAAGAAGTACTGTCGAGCAGCACTCTACAGGATCTAGTAAAAGCGCTCACAAACCACTTGGACAAGATGACCGAGACGATCGTCAAAGCGGTTCGTGAGACGCAAAAGCTGAAACAGAGTGGAGGGGAAGGCCACCCTCCCCACAAAGCAACAGAAGAAGCCCACAAGGGGCCAATTCAGAGGAAACAGTCAGAACAGCCAATATAAAAGGCAAAACGGCCAAAACAGCCAAAATGGCAGAAATGGCCAAGGAAATGGTTACAAAAGTGAACCACTAAAATGTTACGGCTGCGGCAAAGAAGGTGTCGCAAGGAAAAAATGCCGAGTATGTTCGGGAAACGGACAGATGGGACAGTAGACGAGGTCGCTACTCTCCCAGAGAGCGCTAATGTTAAGGAAACGGCATTAGACGCAACCTCGAAGGATTCACCAGGAGGAATAAAAAACTCTGGTGAACCAATAGAAACAAATCTGGAAGCCAAATGCTGGATACAGGTGGAAGTAGGGCCAGAAGAGTGGCTTCTACTTCCGCGCGCTCTATGATACAGGCGCGTCAATCACTGTCATGGGTCCGATTGGCTTGCAGCTCGCGAGCGCATTCAATCGGAAACTAACGAAAAGCGAGTACGCAGGTGCGAAACTAGCAGATGGCAGCAGCAGCGCCATCGCCGGCTATGTGAACTTACCATTCACAGTCGGTGGAGTGACGAGGCAGATCAAGGTGTCGATCCTCCCCGCACTCGACGCGGAGTGTTACTTGGGCGCGAATTTCATGAGGAAATTCTGCTCAGTACACGATCCGCGCACAAATGAATTGACATTAGCAGATACTAATGCCAAAGTCGATCTTCAGTTAGCTGCCGTAACCGAGATCGGCGTATCTCCTATTTGTTCTGTTGGTCTCGACAACACGACCACAGAACAACGCGCACAAGTGGAAGAACTTGTGTGTAGTGAAATCGGAGATGAACCGACCACTCTGGAGTGTACATTATGGGTAAACCATAAAATCGATGTGGGAGACGCTCGCCACATCAAACAACGGTATTACCCGCACTCCCCAGTGATCGAGATAAAGATGCACGCGCAAGTGAGGAAGCTCCTTGACGCAGGTGTCATCGAACCATAGACTAGTCCGCGGTCGAGCCCGGTAGTGATGGTCAAGATATCCGGTGGAGGATATCGCATACGTATTGAATTCAGAAAAAGTCAATGCACAGATGAAATCCACGGATGGCTAACCATCGAGAAGGATGGATACCGTTTTCCGAAAGATAAGGAAAGCGAGGTACATTACCACACTGGACGTGAGTAATGCTTACCACCAAGTGCCTCTAGACGAGGAGTCTAAGCCAGTGACAGCATTCTCGGTACCGGGTATGGGACATTTCCAGTACATGAGGATGCCGTTTTGATCAGAAGACGCTGGAGTAACTTTCCAGCGTCTGATTGACATGGTAGTCACGCCAGAATGCGATGGATTCGCATTCGCGGACTTAGACGACGTCATCATCATGTCGGAGACGTTCAAGGAGCACCTTGAACAGCTCAAAACAGTGTTAGGTTGCCTCGAACAGGCCGGCCTAACGATCAATACGCAGAAAAGTCACTTCTACCAAAGTGAGGTAAAGTATCTGGGGGTATTACTCAACGATGAACGCTTTTGCCCCGACCCAGATAAGATAAGACCGGTTATAGAGTATCCGGCGCCTAAGAATCTAAGGCAGTTAAGGAGATTCTTAGGCATGGCATCGTGGTACAGGAGATTCTTAGGCAATCTCGCCACGATAGCAGATCCGCTTACTCAACTTACAAAGAAAGATCGCAAGTATGAGTGGACGGATCAGCATCAGTTCGCATTTGAGCAGGTGAAGGCGCTCATAGCCTTTGCTCCAGTGCTACAAACGTCTAACTTCGAACAGGAATTTGTAATACAAACTGATGCAAGTGACACTGGAATTGGAGCAGTGTTACTTCAGTTCATCGAGGATGAAGAACACATCCTCGAATTTGCAAACAGAGTTCTCTGTCCAGCTGAAACGAATAACAGTGTAACGGAGAGAGAATGCTTAGCAGTTGTATGGGCGATCAAAAAGTTCCGTCCATACATAGAAGGTTATAAATTCAAAGTGATAACCGAGCACAGCAGTCTACGTTGGCTACGTAGTCTGAGCGGTCTGACAGGATGCTTAGCGAGATGGTCATTGGAGTTACAAGGCCACAATTTCGAGATAGAGCACCGAAAGAGAGCGCTCAATCACGTCCCAGATGCGCTATCACGCATGTACGAAGCCGTAGCTGAGGTCTCCTGGGCAGATGGAACGAAAGACGAGCGGTACCTCCAACAGACCAAGAAGGTCACGGAGGCCCCTCGAAAGAATCCGAAATTCAAGCTGATCGGAGGAAGATTATATTCTTACAACCCATCGCGAGGATATCGCAGCAATATTATTGGCTACGCATTGATGTGCGCGTTTCCAAATACATACGGCCATGCCAAGTCTGCCAGCAATGCAAGGTGGAACAGAGAGCACCCGCAGGACTAATGGGCGGTCGTATAGTGGAACGACCATGGCAATATGTCGCAGGTGACATCATGGGCCTGCTTCCAAAAACGAAAAAAGGTTTCGAATACATCTTGGTATTCCAAGATCTATTCACGAGGTTGGTGGAGGTAATACCACTCCGCCATTCTGCGGGTAAAGCAATACTTGCAGAGTTCGTAAGATGCATATGTCTCCGGTTTGGAACACCCGATTCCTTTCCGACAACGGGACAGAGTTCAAGAACCGACGGATCGACGGTTTCTTGACCGAAAGTGGGATTAGTTACGAGACGATTCCACCTTATCATCCGCAGGCTAACCCTGTTGAACGCGTTAACCGCACGATAAAGCATATGATCATCGCTTTCATCCAAGATGAGCATTATCACTGGGACGAACAACTCGAAGATGTCGTCTTTGCATTTAACAGCTCAAAGAATAGCGCAACGGGAATGAGTCCAGCATTCCTGATCTATGGCAGGCAACCGAAAC
>UELV01035755.1:582-12704 GCA_900490015.1 Megastigmus stigmatizans
TCATAATATATTCAGGCTACCTGAAAATTTTTCTAGTCGGGAAGTTCCCTTCAGTGGAAACTGGTACGCTTTTATCAACCCCACAGACGTAAAATCAGTTCAAATATATAAAGAATGGAAATCAGTACCATGATCAGGATACCTACTAAACAATAGACATACAAGGTAAACGCGTCTATTTCTATAATTCAATATATATTTGAATAAGTTATTAGTTTAAATAAAATAATTTATGACGAATACCTACCTCATATATTACCTGCCTGTTAACTTCAGTAGTATACTTATATCATCAATTATAATTTTGATCAGTGCTGATTAATAGATAAATAATTAAAAAAAAGTGATATATTATTATAATTTGTCACTATAATTGGTGTTAGGTTATATTGAAATTTGCGAAAAATTATATTAATGTATACGGCATAAAATATATACTAACTATATTTTATTTTTTATGCAATTAATGTTATTACAGATAAAATAAAATCATTTTTATATTTATTATCCATAACATACATAAGTATATATATAATAGCCAAGTGTTTGGGGGACAGAACTACCACTCGGTCCCCCAGAGTTTTGTCCCCCGGCTTAATATGTCGAATAGGTATGTTTGTATAGCTATCGAGATATATATATATATATATATATATATACTTGGTAAATAAAAATTTTGTGTGGTCAGGTTAAAAGAGCCGATCTTAACATAACCTTTAAATCGCGAATATATAGCTGGATTTCAGAGGCTATTTAAATACTTATAAGTATCATAAATACATTGTAACATGTCAAGCAAACAGTTTAAGGGTATTAATTAAATTTTAATACACTCAATAAACGCAATCACTGTCTGGTACTTTAAAAATAAGTTAAAATGTTACCTTACGAAGTTTTGATTGGTCTTAGAAGGACCATGTGCACTTGGTAAGTATTCGTTTTTCATCATTTTATTTATTTATACATTTATTAGTTAGGTAATTATTATTATAATTTTTTTTTAGTGCTTATGGATTTATTGGGAGACAAAATTCAGTAAAGCAGATAAGTATTAAAGTACAAAAATTGCACAATTTTTCTACAATTGCAAGGAAAAATAAGTCTACTTTAAGATTGTCAGATGCAGATGTGAGTATAAATAGTATAAAAACATTTCATACTCAACTTTCTGCTAAGTGTCAAGCATCTTGGAAAAATTCAGACCCAATTAATGATGATAATGATTCATTGGTAATATTATAAATATAATAAGAACATTAAATTTGGCAATTATTTCATCATATATTTTTATTAATTAAATGAAAATTTCAGTTCAATGTTGATCTAATCAATGATTTTACAAATAAACATTCAGTAAGAAGGAAAGATCACAACAGAGACTCAGCATTAAAATTAAAAGGCATTACAGATAATTCACATAATCAAGAATCATTAAATAAATGGATTTCTTCAGAAATTGAAAAAGTACCAAACAAAGGTAATTTTTAAAATACTGATTATATTGGTAGAGACGTTTAAAGTTTTATCAAGATCCATTATTAGCACTTTTGCTGCTTAAAATATTCTCAGTTTTTCTTCATTACAATTCAACAATAAATTGAATTACACTATCTTGTATAAAGATAAAGATTAATTTTATTTTAAAACTGTCACCTCTGGGTAATGATGTAAAAATTTCGTGGTTCAAGTTTCATGTAATTTTATAAAAAATTAATTGAGATTTTTGTCGTTGAAAATTCCGTTCGTAATTCACTGCGATTTTTATCTAAGTAATATTTGGCACCAAAAATTTTTGTAAATTGTGGATGGAATTACATGAAACTTGAACTACGAAATGTTTACATCATTACCGAGATGGTGACAGTTTTAAAAAAAATTAATCTCTATCTTTATATATTTCGTTAAATGCAAGAACCGATAAGATATGAATCTATCCGACCACAGCACATCCTGGCTTAAATTTATGGTTCAATAACTCTAATTCATCTAAAATTTGTTTTTCTGTTTCAGATATAGAAAAAAGATTTCCACAACCAAAGTTATTGCTTAATAATTTATATACGCTAGTTTCAAATGAAACTAAAGTACCACACAGTTTGACGTTGACTACTACATCTGAAAAACTGCAACGGGAAGTTAGGTGGAGGTGTACTTATAATGTAAAATGGCCTGAAAATATGTCCTTTACATCAGTAGGACGTGTAAAAGCATTAGCTTCTGAATCGGCAGCTTTGAAGTGTTTACTTTGGTTGCATTTAAATGGCAAAATTCGAAATAATAGACCTGTAATTTATGATAAAATGGAGGCTATGTCAATAATCCACCGTCCTGACGATTTAATAATTGATCAAAATATAATTGATAAAATTAAAAATTTTCTAGATAAATATGAAGAAGTAAGTTTATACAAAAAATGAACAATGTTCAAACTTTAGATTCAAAATCTAGTTATAAACCTATTTTTACTAAATTAAATTACTTCATTTTAAGTTTATACCCAAAAACCAATGATAGTTTTTCAATTGATCGTGGTTGTATAATTTTTTTATGTTTCTACTAGAATATAACGGTTGCCATAGATGAAATGGAATTAACAAAGTCAGAACCTGATATTAACCAGATCAACCAAAGAACTAGGGTACTACATCCTATAAGTGAGTATCCAGTTCGATCTATTGAACATAGAAATGCATCTTTATACTCCCAATTGATGAAACGAGAGAATGTTTCAAATACCGATCTTCCAATTTTTCAATATAAGTAAGTTTTTGCACATATTTTAATTATATTAAATTAATTTAAAATTTCACCTAAAATAGCGCCTACTAAGTTTCGTAGTAGTTTAATTAAATAAAATATTGTTTGAAGGACACAAATTTTAGAAGAACTAGAGACCAATCAAGCATTAGTGATAAAAGGAGACACAGGTTGTGGAAAAACAACACAAGTTCCACAGTTTATAATGGATCATTTTACTGCTAACGGAATAGCTGCCAAGTGCAATATGATTGTAACACAACCTCGTAGAATTTCGGCAATTTCTTTAGCCGAACGAATTGCATTCGAAAGAGGTGAGCAATTAGGAGAAGTTGTTGGCTATAAAGTGCGACTTAAGCAAATTTTACCAAAACAATCTGGCGCTATACTCTTTTGTACTACTGGAATACTTTTAAAAAAAATGCAAAGCAACCCCCAACTAGAAGGTTGTTCTCATGTCATTGTAGATGAAGCTCATGAACGTACTGTTGATACCGATATGCTGTTAGCTATATTGAGGCGAGCAATGAAATCAAATCCTTCTCTAAAAGTTATCATAATGTCTGCAACTATAAGAGCAGAGTTGTTCCAAAATTATTTCGGTTGTAATGCAGTAGAAGTTCCAGGTAGATTATTTCCGGTGCAAATGAACTTCTTAGAAGACATAGAAAAGCTCGGTATTCATCCATCTAGACATGATAAACTAAAAACAGACGAAGTATTTGTAGATTGCGATCAAATTTCTGACTTAATAAGGTATATATCTAAAAACAAACCTCCTGGTGCTATTTTGTGTTTTTTGCCTGGATGGGGCCACATCCATAGAATTAATTCGAATTTAGAGGAATATCCGATCCCGGGTCAAATTGTGATACCACTACATTCAAGAATTCCACATGCTGTTCAAAGTAAAATTTTCAATACTACAGCAAACGATAAGAGAAAAATTATTCTGGCCACGGATATTGCAGAAACTGGCATTACTGTACCAGATGTTGTTTATGTTATTGATTCTGGTTGCCACAAAGAAATGAGGTGGCACGAAAGTAAAGGCTTATCTTCTATAGATACGCATTGGATTTCCAAAGCAAATGTAAACCAAAGGTATGCTTTTTTAACGATGTTTAAAATTTTGCAAAGTGCTATCGAATCTTTTTTTTATTCGTTTTTGATGAATCGATTTTTGTTTGTTTATGCTGTTTAGTAATTTTTATAAAGTTTATAACTATTATCCATACAAATAATGCAGTTTGTCTAATAAGGGATACATGGTATTTGTACCTATTATTGTACAGTAGGTTTAACTACATAATTTGTCCTTTAACAGGAAAGGAAGAGCAGGAAGAGTTCAAAAAGGTGAGAGTTTCCATTTTATTCCAAAGGAAAAATATGAAGAATTGGATGCATATCCTTTACCAGAAGTCCTTCGCTCATCACTAGAAAAAACAGTTCTTGATGCTAAAACTTATAGTAGTGAAAAAGCTGTAGATTTCCTAGGAAGTATGCCACAACCACCAAGACTTACTGCTGTAAAAAAGGCTGTTATGGATTTAGAAAGGATAGGCGCCCTAGATGAGAATGAAAATCTCACTCCTTTAGGACACAAAATCTCATTATTTTCTCTTCATCCAAAACTAAGCAAAGCCGTAATTTATTCTACTATTTTTCAGTAAGTATTAAATAACATTTTCCGAGAAGTAACATTAATTTTTTTAGATTAAAGGAAAGAAGAAATCTATTATCCTAGAACTACAATATTTTTTTTTTAAACTTGCTTATCGAGCTCATTTTTTGCAAAGTTTTGGAGTTATAAGTCCTATAAATCTCCAACACGCCGCAAAATATAAGTTCAGTATTGAACAAATTATAGTTCGACTCCGTTTTTCCTTTAGACACGAATTTTTGTTTTCCTAATTAAATCCATAACCATACTGTACTTTTTCAATTTGTTCTAAATTATAACTTATAAACCTTAAATCTAGTTTTTATTGGAAATTTAAAATTTTCAAGAAAAAAGTTTTTATTGCTATTATTGTTACATTAAAAGACTTTGTTTTAACTATTTCGCCCCTCAATCTTAATGCTTCGCCCTAAGGCTTCGCGTTTGCAATTTATGTCAGGTATTTTCAACTATGATTTAAGCGCTTTTGAACGTTTTCCGCTGTTATCTTCAAAGGAATCGCTCCTATTAAAAAATATTTAACGGAGAAAAGTTTGGTTTTGTTGTACTCTACAAGTGTTACATTTTGAACTTTTAAGGGAGATCAATTCTTTTGAATTATTTTGGAAGGAGTTGATTATAGAAAAAGGATTCAGTACAAAAAATATTTATGTAAAAAATAGCATCTAAATATAATTGGTAAACAATTGCCTGGTAGTATTTATTATAAACCCATTTATAATTGCTATAATTTAGTAATAATATTATATTTATTACATACAGATTTAAGGATTCATAAAAAGAGACTTAAATGTATTTAATGTTATATATTTCTATTTTTATAATAAGATAAATTTACAATTTTTATTGAGACAAATATCTGATAAATGTTCGTGTTAATGGATATGTACAAAATTAGAATGATCTTTACAGGTGTATAAGTCCTATAGTATCGGTAGCGTCTGCTTTATCGCTAGATCACGATATTTTTACTGGAATCCTAATGTACAAGGGGAGCATAAGAGAAACAAAGAAGCGTTATCATCCTGCTAGCGATCATCTGTCCATAGCGTGGCTTTATATACAGTGGGTGCATCTTTTCAACACGGGTTCGCAAAAGCCATATAGTTTTTGCAAAAAAAATCACTTGCATAGCGAAAGAATGGTGATTTTGCACCGTAAGTCTTAAATATAAATCTTATTTTTTGTGATGAAAACATTTTACAATTACCTAGTTGGATGAGAGTATATAAGAGTTTTGCGCATACAATTAAATACTCAATAAAACTACTAAAACATTGTTAAGATTATTTAAACGATATTTACAAAGGTACATAGTTGGCGCGTAACATCAGTCTCCAAACTTAACTGGATACCTACATCTTATTGAAATATATTTTGTTAGTTTTAACCAAGTGCAACATTGGAGATCGCTTTAGCATAGTCTAAAAAATAATAAAAAGGTATTTTCATTGATGAAGATGAGAGTATAATATAAAATTCTTGTATATTTCTTTAAAATTTTTGAGAAATAACATGAATTTTTTTTCTTGAAACTGATGTTATAATTATTTATAAAGTGTAAATTAAGTAAATTATTGCTAATATAGTGATACTTGTGTTATTTATATTTAATTATTTATTAGCAGCGTTCTATTATTATAACTGAAACGAATGTTGACGTAATCATCGAATTTTTGTTAGTATCCTTACTAAAATATTTGCATAACTTACAATTACAATTAGCCTAAATTTCCATTTTTTACTAAATTAACAATATATAATAGATATGCTCTACACACAGTTTTCAATAAATAATAAATCTTTTTTGTAGTGTGTATAATTATTGTTTATAATTTTAATTATGAGTAATTTTACAATTGGTGTTGCAAAAATATAATTATTTTTTAAGCATAATTGATACAACATTTCAGTTTGACGTCAAATTATAATTTTGTATCAATTTTCTGTCTTAGCCTAGGAATTTTTCTCATAACTGTATTTTATTATTTTAGAAGTGCGACATCAGAATTTGCAATATCTTTCTGAACTGGGTATGATAGAAGATCCAGATTCTGCATCAAATTTACAAAGTGATATAAACGAGTTCGCAGTTTTGGATGAACTTGTGCGCGGAGTTTTATTAGCCGGTATGGACCAAATACTTAAACACAGAAGCTTCGAAATTAGAAAAGGTCGTATCTCGACGAGGGGTACTTCAATGGTGACAGAGTAAGTGAAAATACTATTTGTAATACTGGATTAGGTCATGTCTATTTGAATGCCAGATAATGGCTTAAACTTCATGAGATTAGTGAAAGCATTAAGTTATTTATGGATATTCGATAAATATTTCCGGGTCGGGAAGAGAGAATTACTATTTTACATGTATTTCATGTAATAGGATTCTCGGGGGCTACAATGCACCGCTTAATATTATCGTCGGAAATAAATAAAATAATAATTTGAATATAGAGATTTATGCAAAAATAGTGAATAACTTATATGAATATGTGCTCAAAGCTTGTCAACGGAAAAATTGGTACCAATTTTCCTTAAAATGAATATCGATAATGTTAAAATTTACTAAACATACTAAATAATTTTTACAAACTACAAATTAGCAGGGCGTTTACCGACTAATCGTTTTTCTGAATTTGGGTAAATTTTTTTCTATTTCTTAATTTAAATGTACTTTATAAAGGCTTGTAAAACTCCTATTTGTCGCAGTACAAAAGATAAAAATAGAGTGTATTAAAGTTTCACTCGTTACATGGGGATGCCATGTTAAATTTGTAAAAAAGAGTCATTTTAATTAATTATAAAAAAAAGTTTTCTCTGAATTTTCTTGAAGAACAGATATATGCTGTAGAATATTGCTAGAAATCGTGAAATGATGATATTAATAATTGAAATTTTAAAAGTAAGCTGAATATTGAAATTTACAAATAAGCTTTAATGTCATAAGTATTCGTGTATCTTAGTACAATCAGTGCAAAAGTATATTTTCATTTTTTAACATTTTTATGATTTTTAAGGTATTGATTAACATTTTAGTATTTTATGGTACATAAGTATTTAATATATTTTATTATAATAATATTGATGCAATTTAATAATGACTAATAAACTAAAGACTTGCGACTCGAGGTACGTTCTTAAAAACTTAAAAATAATTATTACAATTACTTAAGAAGAAAATTGTACAAGTTCTTCTTAAGAAGTAATTCATAATCTCTTAAATTATAGATTAAATGAATTTCAATGTTTCTTGGGAGCATTGTAAGTTACTTTACTGTGATTTTTTTGTCTTTAGGGACGGCGCTAAAGCCCAACTTACGCCAGAATCTGTAAATTATAAGCGGGAATCGTGGCCGAGTCCATTCTTGACATATTATCAAAAGACACATCATGATGAGAGACGAACAACTTTAATACGCGAATGTAGTATGATTTCGCCCGTGACAGTTTTATTGTTTAGTCAAGGACAAATTTATGCAAATAGGGTAAGATCTCATTATTTATTTAAAAATCAAATAAATAAAATGGATTTTTATAAACCAAATGTTAGGTCAATAGCTATAATTTTATTGAGATTGAATCAATTATTTAAATTTTATTGTATCAGAATAACATATTTTTTTTGAAATTAAGAATATTTCTTTTATGCAAATAATATCATTAAATTTACATTAATTTTTATCAATTACATTGAATAATCATGATTTTTCTAAATGCTCCAACTATTTTATAAGCAGTACTACCACTATCTGTAACAATTTTGAATCAATACTTAATTTGTGATTTTAAATACATTTTTTTATTTGTTATATTACTTAAAACATGGAATGCGAATATTATTACATAATTTAAACAAAAATTTGCTTGTCGTACATTTATGCTTATGATAAAATCCATTTTCTTTGCTATATATATATATATATATATATGAGATTCACAAAAAAATGATTTTAATGTTTATGTTCCATTTAGCAAAATAATGGAGGAAACCAAAATGAAGAAAAAGTATTATTAAAAGTTGAAGGATTCGATAATGTAAATTTACTGTGTGATAAAAAGTAAGTACAAAATTTTGCATTTAAGTTTGAACAATGTTCTAAAATAGTATGTATTAATTTTATATACAATTATTACAGTACTGCTAGAACGATATTACGTTTCCGCGATGTCATGTGGAAAATTGTTCGTTGTCATATTGAATATGATCTTAAAAAAAATAATAATATCATAGCATACAAAACAGAAATGCTGAATGTTTTATCTGAATTAATGAATTCCACTATGAATGTTATTGACTCACCTGTAGAGACGAAAGATTCTAAACAAGTGAATGCAAATGATAATTAAAATGAGATATTGTATATAAGACTATGTAAATACGTTATAGAAAGTAAATGATACTTTAATACATTTATTCTTTTGTTTTAATGTTCTTTACTTATTTTTAGTCATTATTCATATTTCTTACTATTATAATTTTTTATATAATCAGGGCTCTTCATAAATACAACTAATAAACATTTTATTTTAATTATTTTTCAAAGTTTATAAAAATGCATATAAAAAAGATTAGAATTAATTAGGCAATTGTACAATAATGATTTTGTCTTAAAAAGTGGAGATTCAATACTTTTTGTACAATACTAATCCTGTTAGTGGCAACTACTGTCATTAAGGTTAATTCCTCTTTCCCCAATGCAACGTAGACGAGGTACTTAAATACGATTTGCACAATGCCCGTTTACGAAATATTGACTAATTTCGCTGCTTTATCAAAGTTTAGCTAAAAAATAAATGTACTCAAAATAATAATGTAGTATTAGAAAAAAAAAATAGTATATTTTTATATATACAACGCAGTGTACCCGTAATTACCCTTCTTGTGTTTTTGCACAGCAAATAATATTTACAATAAATTTATTATAATCTGAACTACTATTGATTAAAAATTTAATTACATTAATATAAATAAATATATATTTAATAAATATTAATTAAAAGAAATATAAATTAATAATTAATTAACACCAATTAAACATTGATGAAAATAAGTTTAAACGATAATATTTTTTACATATAATTGCTATTATTTGTGGGCTTTAGAAAAATTATCGGTATGAATATGAAATATTGAACAATTACGAAAAATCATATAATAGTGACGAAAATTTAACATAATTATTAATGTAGGTGTAAATCAATTGATCTGAATTAAATATACTTTTTTAATTAAAATTGAATACGTGTACCGATTAATTCTTTTCCTGAACGAAAGCACGAACGATGTGTATTGTCTTACACATCGTTCAAATGTATGTATTAAAAAAAGTAAATAAATTTTAATAAATTAATTAATTTATTAAATTTTAATAAATTAAGTTATTCAGTTTATTCCTCCACTGTATCTCTACTGTGTCACCTATAGTTGTATTCCTAATACGTGATTCATGCGTCATTCTATAAACGTGTAAAACTACATCTTCAGTTCGAAACAACGTACTTATATGTACAAGAAAAAAAGAGAAAAAAAAAGAAAAGTAATCGCGGTAAAATTGGGAGTCCACGTGTGGATCACATATTATTTGATGCTATATATCGATTGATAAACGACTTGTTTGGGAACGGTTTGCGCTTTACTAAAAATCGAGAAAAAATCGATGGGTATCAATAGAAATACTAGTACATAGACAGCCAGATCTACATACATGGACCTCCATGGACTCGTACCTCTGTATTGTACTTCTAAGAATTACCGGACAGAGAGATTACCAATGATAAACAAAGTGTCCCTCGAGAGCGTTTATCTCGCGCGCTCAACGTCAGCTCCTACACACATAAAGTAGCGAGGCTGCAGTCTCAATAAACCCTGGACTTGATCTGAAAGGCCTGATAGTTGATGGGCCTCTGCTGTTGCTGTTGCTGCTGCTGGTGTTGTTGTTGTTGTTGCTGCTGCTGCTGCTGAGCCGCGTGGCTATTGCGACAACTGGCGGCGGTGGCTGCAGCGAGTCTCTCGCGTTCGGCCCGCGCGCGGAAGTTGCCGAAGAAGACGCTGTCGGTCTCTATGCTCTCTGCGCCGCTCTCGCTGTTGGCCCCGTTGCCGCTGGTCGACTCGTCGCTCTCGGTGCAGCTGCAGCTCCTGTTGTTGCCGTTGGCCTGCCGGTGATCGCCGGGATGATCGACCAGCAGTCGTCGTCGCGAGTTGCTGCTCTCCGGGCTACTCACGTAGGCGCTGTCCTCGAGATTCGTCGGTGGATTTGGCCCCGTTGGCTCGTTGCTGTTGGTGGTGCTGGTGCCAGCTCGGGAGGATTCGCGGGACTTGGAGCCGGAACGCGAGCGACTGGACTTGCGCGACGGCTGATGGGACTTGTCGGCGCTCTTGGACCGACGGTGCGACGAGCGGCTGCCGCTGCATTCGGCGCTTGCGTTGTTTCGCCACTTCGAGAAGCGCCGGTACTGTAATAAAGCGATTAATGGAAATTGCTGAATGCTGCGAGGATCGATGTGCATTTTTTTGTTCAGCGACGTCGTTTGTCAATTCTTATAAAGTAGATGTATGTGTGTACAGAGGCTATATACGCCATTATTTAGTTAATAAAAGATAAATAACCCGTTGCAGGAAAGCCTGACAAAAGACTGGATAAATTCGCCTGCCTCGTACTTATGTATAAGTACCAAAGTGAGATTCATGACTCGCTTATAATAATAAGTTCCACGTGTGTAAGTAGCACTTGTAATGTCTGTACACGTATCAAGCAAACTCTGTATCATCATTCATTGTTTCCGCGACTGCAATCGTATAACAAAAAGCACGAGATGTCCATTATCCACATGTAGCCTTACCTGTTGAACCTTCTCGTTCCTCCGCTTGTCCTCCAAGCTCATCAATTCCGTGACGTCGAGCTTTGGCGAGCGCGTCTCGAACTTGTCTACTTGCACCGCCTCGTCGGTCTTTGTATCAACGACCGCTTCCGTATCCCTCGTAGTAGTAGTAGTCTTTGCGTTCGTTGGTTGTTCGCTCGATTCCCCGGCGACGTGTGATCTCTTACCGATCGCCGGCGGCTTCCCTACGACAGGTACTGCTGCTGCTGCTGCTGCTGCTGCTGCTGCTGCTGCTGCTGCTGCTTCCTTAACGACAGGAGCGTCCGCGCAGGTCGTAGGGTCACCTGCTGCTCCGACGAAGCTCCTGTCCTGCGCGTTTTTTGCTCCTATAAACCAGTAAGGAACGCATTGTATCCTATGATCTACCGTTGCGATAGGTGAGGATTCGTTAAAATGCAGAAAAGGGATTGCGACGAATTTACCGAGCTGATCGGCGCTCTCGGATTCCGGGGGCGTCGGTGGCGGCGGCGGCTTGGGCACAACGTCCGGCTGGTTGCCCGCCTTGCGCTGTCGGCGCTCGTGACGCGGCAGAAGCGGACTCGTGCACTTGTTCGAGCTGCTCTTGTTGTTGCGCGGCCAGGCCTCCGATTGCTCCGTCGTCTCGGTCTCCTGCTGCACCGGTTGCGTCTGTTGCGTCTGATGCACTTGTTGTTGCTGCTGTTGCTGCTGGTACTTTAGACGGGCCTCGTAGATTTCGCGGAGGCTGTTGTACTCGCGAGGCGGTTTCGTTGGAGTTTCTGTTATATATACAGTTTCACAAATATTTACTTTTTTTTTATGCTCAAACCTTTAATAGTTTTTTTTT